>DF241668.1:0-40000 GCA_000507305.1 Breviolum minutum Mf 1.05b.01 | reverse complement strand
TCCAGAGTTTGCAACAGGTGAGTTTTGGCACATCGGAAGTCCATTCTGAAGCCTTTGAGTGCCTTGGTCCGACAAGGTGATAGATTTGGTTTGACACCAGCAAAAGCAGAAGAGTTGGAAATAGGTATAGCAACATATTTAGATATATATATATATACATACAGTATACATGATGAGATTTGATAGTAGTTATCTTCCCTCAGCAAGTCCAAACAGCTTTCATAAAAGTCTGATTAAGAATCTCCATGGTACGAACGTAACATGCATCTTGTTTCTTGAAAAAAGGAATCCTGGATCATCCGGAGAGCAACAGTGATATTCCTCAATGCCCAAAATAATCAGTCAGGTTTAAAGGGAGTCAGTACGAGTGAGACCATGGGATGGATTTACTTTCCATCTGATGGTGGAAGGACTGAAGGGGCAATCCGTCTAAGTTCACAAAATCGACAGAACTTGCCCATCTTTCATAAGCGTTGTTTTCATGATGTTTTCACAACTGCAGTTTGAAAATGGTCCGAATTGTAGTTCCTTCTATCCAGCCCCGCCTACAAAAGTGAGCAGACTCAATGAACCTTAACAGTTCCTCCAATGATTTTCAACCCAGACCGCCACTGCCTAAAATTCTCATTATTTTTTGGTTGCTTCAGGCGTAAACTCGCGGACCAGGCACGGTCGTAGAGTCATGGGTTGAGCCTTGAGTCCAGTACAACATGGGGATTTTGGTGAGTGTGATGGTGTTGGTGGTGATAGCGATCGCTAAGTGCTGGTGACTTTGGAAACCTCGACTATTTCACTACACTTTAGCACTTCTGTGGATATTATTTTTTAATGCAAGCAAGTTAACATACTGTTGATGGAGTGAAATCCAGCGACCAAAAACACACGGGAGCTAGAAAACCTTGTGAATGATGAGGATTCAGTACCTATCAACACCTATTAACCGGTGCAGGAATTCAGCCCACACAAGAACATGTCCCGTGATTGCGACAGATCCGTACTCACATTGTGCTCACAATCCTTTGATGAGAACGAGGTGTTTAAGTTTAAGTCAATGATGTTTTCATGTGGAGATTTGGAAGTGATGATTGTTCAGCAACAAAAACGATGCCTTGAAATTTAAAGCACGTTTTCCCAAAGATCCAGGAAAACGCGGAACCGTATTCTACATTCACCAGTGGCATGGCAAGTCCATTAGCCCATGACTTCTCAGCCTTTGCAGCTCGGTTCATTGAAAAACTCCGGTAAACATAGCTGGCTGGAAAATGGACCCGTATTGAAGATGTATTTGCTATTGAAAATGGGGATATTTCAGCCAGCTATGTTAGGGTTCCTACCGGAGGCTATCATATTCACTGAAAATTCTGGGCTCTGGAAGCCATTAGTTCGATGTGAATCTAAGGATCTCCATGAGCTTTGGAAACAAGACGAGGATGGTGCCAAGAGGACAACTTGCATGCCTGAAAATAAGATTTGTACAACCCGGTGAAGAGTGGTTCCCTTCTGAGATTCGATTTCATGGAAGGGGATATGTTGCTTTCAGGATGTGTACGCGACAACTTGATGATTCTGAATCGCCCATCGTTAGGGAAAATGTGGGTTGTTGTGAAAGTGTTTTACACTAAACTAACGGCCATGCCTTCCTTTATGGATCTTTATGGTAGATAGACTTTGATGTCGTCTCTCAATGTAATATGATTATGATGTTAAATGAAACTATGTGTATGTGAGTGGAATTAATTGAGTAGTAAGAAGTTGCCGATAGAACTTTAAAGCAGCCCCGGGAACCTTCATAGCCGATAGGGGTCCCCCGCCAAACATGGTGATGGCATTTTCCCCAAAAGTAATTTCATCCACAGCTCATGTATCTCATATATATATATATACACTATACACTCCCAAAAACTAACAAAATGATGGTTTGGAAAAGGTGATTCCTTTTAAACATGGTCATTTTTAGTATCTTAAATTTCTGGGGGTGTACATACATGAATACGATGGTTGCTGCAACATGTTTGCAGCTGGCGACCCTGCAGGATGCAAAGCAAACCAGAGGTGGGTCGCAAGAGACGCAACAACGGCGAGTTTATGCCTCTCAGAGAGAAATTCAGTGTGAATTTGTTTGCTTTGCTGTGAATCTGAAAAACAAATTGAACCTCGAAAATTATGGTTTTATGTTTAAAAAATCAGAATGTTGCACTGGATAGCAATTGGTTTAGGGAGTTAAGATTTTTAGTCGCATGCCGAAAAGCCGTGAGTACTGGCTGGATGATGGAAGATTGCAGATTGTTGATCAAGCTTTTACATTATTTAACAAGGATTTGATATACTAGGCTGAATTGTTTATCTCATTCCTATACCACATGCCCTCCTAGTGTTCTGCTGCAGGATATTTGAGAGTTGTTTTGGGATCTTTGGCTAAAAAACGGCTACCAGTTGCCCTTAAAAATGTGCTGGTTGGATACATACCAGTTACACAATACCATCCCATCCAAGGATCATCCAACAGGGTGTTTTTTCGTTGATTTTTTTTTCGTGGTAGTTGCATCAGACCTTAGTGCCAACGAACGCCTGACTTTCATTTTCGGTGACAAGCAAATAAAACACAAATCTGATGTCCCCGTGTGTTGGAACCAAATTGGATTCTTTAATGATTTCTCAAATTTATCATTGGTGGCCTTCAAAGTTATCTCTTGGTTTGAATCATACATAAGAGTCACCACAGCCCATTTGAGCAAACTGCCTATACTGAGCATACTGAAGATTTGTACACCTATACACATTTTTTTCATACATGTACGTATGCATGAATGTGCGTAGGTCAATACTTCTGCATTTCAAACAACATGTATTTTGATGTTTGGTTATGCTTGTAGAATGAGATAGACGCCATGTACACAACTAACATGTGGTATATCCATGTTGTGCTCTTACCGGCAAATTACAAGCTATAAACTAGACATGTAGATGTAAATATACATATCATACACTGTTACCCTTACAACATGATTACAGCATGTCAATACTATACGTATATATGATGCATGTATATGTATACGTATACATATTTGTATGCACATCTCAATTTCTATGATTTTTTTTTCCAATGGTGAATTTCCAAAGGTTAACCCCATCCGAAGGATGGTGAATTCGTAAGGGAATCCTCCCCTCAAATCCACCGAAGTCAGGTTTAGGAATTATAACTAGGTGGTGGTTTCAATTTTTTTTATTTTCACCCCTACTTGGGGAAATGATCCAATTTGACTAATATTTTTCAAAAGGGTTGAAACCACCAACTAGATAATCATTTACCAAGCAACTATTGCTTGAATCACTATGTTTGCCATGTACAAAATTGTGTGTTTCCACCCAACGGTTTCCTTCATTTAGGCGCCGTGGCTCCTTGGACTTTCGCTCGGGTGCAGAAGTCACTGGAATAGGACCATTTGGTGTGTAAAAATGCTGGGCTTTTCGTGCGGTGTTTCACTCAACTTTTTTGACCGGTGACCTGGGAGGGAACAAAAAACATCCAATTTCGCTTTGGGAACTTGGGAATATCAGCAATCTCTATGTATATATATATATATATTCAAACATATATGTATGGATATTGTATATATGAATTCTCCTTGTATTTGGAAGCTTTCCCTTTATCATAATGTGTGGAAACTTCCCTTTTTTTTTCGGAACACCCGAATTTCCTGATCGAATCTTGGTGGGTTTTGGTGGATGGCCTTGGCTTTGGAAGGCTGATGGTTTTACCAATTTTCAGGTATTTTACGTCAATTTTTGTTTGTCCCTCTAGCAAGCTGAGTAGCGTTTTTTTGTTTGCTAATGATGCTAATTTCTAATGTTCAGTGAATATGTTCGATTACGTGGTGCAAGGTGACAAACACTTTCAATTTGTCGATCAATTTCTTACCAATTGTTCACTTCAAGCATTGTTTGACCCACTTGTTTGACGTTGATTTTTCTGCTAAACACGTGGCAGTGCTGAGAAATCCACTTCTCTTGCGAGGATATTGGAGTTGCCTTGTCATGAGGTCGGGGCTGCTGAAGGGACATAGACCTGTTGGGAATTGCTTGGAGAGGGCCGCAAACAGGAAGATACCGATGTTCTATTTCAATGAAACTGGTGCTTCCAGTAAGCTATACATTTCCTTATGAAAGTATTTTCCCTTTTTGGAAGCAGCACAAAATCAATGCCATGAGACTCCTAAAAACTTGAAACTTTTTTCAAAAAAGATGATTCCTTTTAGAGACAAGCCTTGCATGTACAGCAAGCGGAAACATGGAGACTTTTGGGCATCCAAGTTGAGACTCACATGCCACGATCGACTAGGTTTTTCTAGAGTTTTTTCACTGGATGTCAACATAGATTCGTGGTGGCTAATTTGTACTCCTTGATCTATTTGCACCATGAGTTGTTTTTATTTCCTACCAAGGTTGCAATAGCTAATAACTCCATGGTTTGGATCGAATAATTGAGATGAGTGGTGGGAAATGTTCGGCAATAAGGCAGAGATGTCCTGCCTCCCTTTGTATATACTAATGTAGATATAAATGTATTCACAATAGTGATACATGAATGTGGATTTTTGATCGCTTTGATGTCTTTGAACATCAGTTGTCACTTGTTGACAAGATTTACTATACATGATGTGTATGTGTTTTTGTTGTCCAAGAAGCTACAGAAGCTACAGAAGCTACAGGCCAAGCAGTCCACAGTGCCTATTGTGGGATGTTCCTCGGCACTTGGAAAAAACGCGCAGAACAAAAGCGACTGTTTGTTTTTTTTCACGTTTTTTCCACTCAGCTGGTTTGTGTTTTTCAGAAATTTGAAGGTGGCACCATCCGTCCAAATCCTTAGAGAAATTAAAGGCAGCAATTATACAAAGGATTATGAAGCTTCATCCATCTCTTCCGACTTCCAACCCCATCCATTTTCAGGTGTTTTTAAAACGCAAAAGGCCAAGTTTTTTTTCGGGGATTTGCAAAGGTTGGACAGATCAAACAGATTCAGCAAAACCACAAAAGGGATCCAACACTCCGCACGCTTGTGCAGGTGGAATCAGATAAAGCTGGCGAGAGAAGTTGGGTATGAAAAACCCGGAACTTTAATGGCCAAGTAAATTCACCATCAAATGTGTCCCATCTTTTTTTAACATTCACAATTTTATCCTGGACATATATGAAATGTTCTTTTTTTAATAACCACTATATTTGAAAATTGTGTGTTTTCTTCAGTGTTCAGATCTTTTAGATCGGTGCCATTTCTTTTAAATAAGGCGCCGCAGCAGGGAAAATTCAGGAAACTTCAGGGATCTCAAAGATCCATTCGGTTCCCTCCAGCTGGGGTGAGTTCGTTGAGGTATGTTGCTTCCTGGCCATCATCCATGCACCTCGGTGTTGGTTGTTAGTTACTATAAGGAACTACCCTCCTTAAAACTAACAGCAATAGCACCTGAAAATGGGCCGAAACTCGAAACCCAAAAGGAAAGGATGGTAGTCTTCCAACAAAAATCCATTTTCAGGTGCGAACTTGCTGTTAGTTTCACGGAGGGTAGTTACTGTTGTAATTACTGTTTTAGGGGTGAAATCTGGCGTTCATGAAAGTGAGATATACAACATAAAACATGAAGTGTATATGACCTAATATATCATGGAACAAACTACTAGTTACTACCCTCAACTGATTAGGCATGACTTTTGCAACATGAAGGGTAGTAAAAATCGCCATAATTCGCCTTGTCGAGTGGCTCCCATAAAAGTGAAGAATTTGTGACTCCTTTCAAGACCTCGCTTCAAGAAATATTTTTGTTTAATGGAATTCGACTCCCACCCTAAAAGATAGCTACAGTCAAACACATTTCAAATGAATGTATGGTTGAATTCTTTCAACTGGGGTTTAAAGACTTCTTTGGGGTCATGAGATATGATCAATTTTGAATTCCTTGACTTCCCTGACATATTGTATTAGTGTGTTTTTTTTTGCGGGACTTCACGTTTTAGATATCATTACGTTGGATGATTTTCAAGTTCCAAGCACGACGTCCTCAGGATACCATAATGATTCCCTTGCTGTCGGCATTCCCTATCAATGGACGAGGCGCATGGACGGATGAATGATAGATGACGTATATATATATATATGTATACATCCCTGAAAACCTATGAGATAGAAATTTCCCCAAAGACACGAAAGCTGCAACCAGAAAGATTGAGAAACTCTGTATACAGAATTATATAGATATTGTTTTTATTTTTTTTCATGTTTTTGCTTCACCTCTTTAACTGCACATCACTTTATGATTATGATAATTTATGGATGGATGTGTGTTTCCTTCTTCCATCCCCATCACATCCCAATTAATTCATCGACTTGAGAATAAATCTTTGAGCCTGTGTTTCATGCATAAAAATGCAAACATGTCAATGTGCCGTTCAACTTGTTGCGCTCTGAACTGACAAAAGGTGAAGCTCTACGAACTTTGGAATTGGTCAGTAGCTGCATTTGGTAGCATGGTACAAAGGTTTCAGTCTGGATGATGGGAGGTTGTGAGAAACTCAGAAGCTGCGATTGGTTTGGCAAGTTAATTTCACCGTGACATCTAAGCATGTGTTAGCCACCTGGGGAAAGATGACAGTGGCCATCAACAGCATAATTGAACACTTGGCTAAAATCAATATTGTTTTCCTACCCAAGAAAATCCGATTTCCAACAAAAAACATCAACAAATGAATGCACATGATGTCTAAAGCCAGCTCTGTTTCATACGTGTTTCCCTGGTCTAGTTCTTGTTATTGTTATTGTTATTGTTCTTGTTGTTGTTGTTGTTGTTGTTGTTGTTGTTGTTGTTGTTGTTGTTGTTGTTGTTGTTGTTGTTGTTGTTGTTGTTGTTGTTTTTCTTCGGCTTTGCTTCCTTTGACCCTCGAATTTTGGTCGGATGAATGTTCACATGGCCTACCGATCTTTAGTGCATTCTTTGGTACCAAACAAAACAATTTTCAAAAACAAACAGAAGATATGGGAGGTTTCATGATTCCATATTTTTGCCTAAACCTACACGGTGAGCCGCTTTGACTAGCTTCGACTACCAGCAGCGTGGTTTGCTATTGGTCACTCTTGTTCCAGCCAAGGATTTCCAGCAGCAAATGACAATTCCATTCCTCAATAACTTGAAGTGTCCTCCTTGCACAAGGGGTTTCCTATGATGGACTTAACTACTAAGGCAGGTGGCCACTGATTCACTGTAGTTCTCAGATTGGTATCTTTGACAATTCAAGAGACTCTGACAACTTGAGGTTCGCAGATGTACCATTGACACTCTTACGTGGCTTCTTAGACACCCGCAAGGGGATTGTCGAATTACGATTGCGATACATCGCTGTTCACTACGTCCCTTGAAAGAGAAAATTCGGTGCTCGTTGGGTTTGTTGTCTTTTTGCGGCTCAAGTAATCATGGAATTCACCAAGATTTCGAAAAAAAAGAAGCAGCCCTTTTGATGTCTCGTGTTTCAGCTTTTCATGATTTTGAATTGGACGGCACCAAGTTTTGTATATTAAAAAAAAACAACGGCGATGCAGTCCTTGCTATAGAATGGACCAACTGAAAAATACCTGGCGATTCACCTTTAGGGAATCCGTGATATGGGTTTGTTGTAATCATCAAACTAAAGAAATTCGACAAGAAGACCTTTGGACAACGAATGTTGAATGTGCGAAAATTTGACGAATTATTCATAGAATATATACATTTATACGTACAAACATGTCATGCCCTGCATATCATTGATCATACCATATAACTTCAAAGGCATAACATAGACAACATACGTTGGGCAAACTGTAATGACCTCGGCCAACCTCGCTTTAAATGTGGTTTACTAAGGGAAAGCTTCCCAAAATGGCTTTGATTTGGGTTGGTAGATTATTGAAGTTTACCCCGACACATGACATACATATACATAGCGTGCACAACATAGATAGACACATAAGATACAGTTACATTTACATTACGTACAGAACATGCAAAACATTTACTGTAGTCATATACATTCATACCTATATACATAAATACCAATACATAATCAGACAACATAAGAGAAGAGAACAAACGATACCAGATTACATTCCAATACATTTCATTACATACATACCATACCAAACCATGCCAAAACAATCCAGACCAGACTATTTTCGAATAGCCAGTTGTTGAGGGACGCGACGGCTTGTACCAGCTGCAAAGGCGTTATTTCTCCAATAGTTGGTCTGATTACTCTTGGGCCCTATTTTTTAACCATGCACAAAACAAAAACTTCCAAAGATCCCCAGAGAAGGCCGGGAAAACCGGAAGCCACTTGCAGACATTGTTGATGGGTGTAAAAATAATCACAACCGTCAACAACTGACAACATACATTAATTGACAAATGATCATCACTGACTTTTGAAAAGTCAAATTTACTTTCGTTAATTGCACTGTTTTTTTGTTTGTTGAAAAGACGTTTGTTTCAACAAACAAACAACCGGGGGAAGACACCCTGACGGGATCTCCCGTTGCCAACAGGCGAAAGGTTGGATGTTATCAGATGCACCTGGGCCACTAAATCGGGCATAGATTTTCGTGTTTGAGAAATGAGTTTGACTGATTTTGGGAAGGAATCCTGTGAAATGTACCGTACTGGGAAAATTATGTTCACTTTTTCAAATTGGAGTTTGGCTGGTTTTCAAGTAGCCAGGGATGAAGAATCAAAAATTGAGGGAATTTCCATTCAAATCCAGCAAAAACACATGATGCATCTTTATCCTATTATGTAGAACTATAATGTAGACACTTCTGCATTCTGGAAGATAGACAAATACATGTATACATATATTTATATATGTACATACATTTATGTAAGAGTCTCAGAATCGTCTAAATGGATACTTGATGATGTTTGGCTATCCTCTACTACAACACATTGGTGTTTGGAATGATCTCTACTGTTCAGATTTTCCGGGCTCTTTGGACCGGAGGCTCGTTTCTACACCAAAAATCATGTTCAAATGTTCCATGCATTTTCAATGAAGGGATAATACTCTCCCAACAACTAGCATGGCAGCTTAGAAAGGGTGGTTGGAAAACTACTCCCTCCTTTAGGGATCGTATGTTTTCTGTTTCTAAGTTCAGGTGCTAAATCATATAGTTTTCGGGGTTGATAGCAAATGTTGATGGATTCAAATCCCGCCAGGGCACTTCTGAACTTGCTACCAGCCAAAGAGAGCCTCAAAAAGATAAACTCATCATGATCCTCACTACCCTCGTGAGGTTGGTTTGTTTCATTCTTCAGTCTCCAAAAGCATCAAATGGAAGCTGACAATAATGATGATTATATACTTCGGGAATCTCCTCTTCCACCCATCTTAGAATGTCAGGGGTATAGTTTTGTTCAAAGCTTTGGCTTTGCAACAAAAAGCTCAGGTAGCCCTTTGTGTCATTGACGTTGTTTCCTACGCCATGGGTGACGTGGAACTTGCATCTTTGCATCTTGTCATTGCTTTAAGGAAATGAAAAGACCAGATTCCAAGCGATTTCCAACATACTTTGGGTGGTTATACTGCTACCCAGGATACCCTGAAAGCTTGAAACATTTCAAAAATCAACACGTGCAGAAAATGAGCCAATTAGAGGAAAACCTCAACTTCAACACACCTTGAATAACCTTCAGGTGGTAGAGTGATCAATGTGATTTTTAGCATTTGTTTGGAACACTGTCAATTGCATCATCTTTAGTACTGATAGGGTTTACTACCCACTGGTATGGCCACTGAAGTTTATGAAAATCAAGGTTTGGGCATGCCGGGAAACCTCCAACATACAAAACACATGGTACAAACGATCCATTGATTCGGGCTTCCTGAATGGAACTTCATCCTCAAATTGAATCAACATCCACATGACATGCACGTTTGAAATGAATTTATCGAAGCAAATCCTACACGGAGCCAACAGTGGTTTCATTCAATTCACACATACACACCTTCCTTCGTGGAGCAAGTCGTCCCCTTTTTAAAGACCCAAGTTCCATTGAAAAAAACCGGGCGGTTCTTCGTGTAAAAGCAAAGGACCTTGCTTCGATTGGTTCGAAATCTCCGTATCTTTCGGATCATGAAGATGATGTCAAGGCTTTAGGGCGTCAGCTTTTCCGGTTGATGGGCTTGAGGAGATTTGATTCACCTTTTGATAGAGATGGTTCTTTGACTTTCCTATACCATCCACGTATGGTAAATTTACCTACATTTAACATTTGGTCGATTTTTTATGGTAAATGTGGGTAAACATATACCATACATCCATACATGGAGTCTATGGGTTTTGTAGCGGATGTTTTTGTTGATTGATATTTTCTGGAAGGGAGTCGCCGGAGGCGCAAAAAAACTTCTGGTGTCGCGAAAGTCGACCCTATTTTTTATGGCAAAAAAATGGCTGAAATACGACAGAAGTTGAGCTTGCTAGCAGACATAGCCACTGAAAATCAAGGGTTGGAAGATGAATTTCCTTTGGGGGCCCAGGGCAAACCGTTAGTTTCATGGAGGGTAGTTTATCCCATTGACGTGACAGACATCAAAAAAACGGTCACAGGCTGGCAGTAATGAAAGAGATGATGATGAGTATTGATAGTCGTTTAGACGCGGCCAACAGCGGAGCCACTGGATCGATTTTCGTGGCAACTTGTCGGATGATTCGTGTTTCGTGGCCACCGTGGTGGGGAAGAGAGAAGTTGATGTTGTGAAGTGTATCTAAAACCCATCACCCGGGAATGATTTGTTTGTTTGAAGTGTAGAAATTCTTAGTGTTAGTATAAAATGATAAATACATGTACTTTCCTGTATTGGAGGTATACACCCATTGATGTGAACAGACTTTTGTTTTGGGCTTCCTTTGTTTGAAACGAGCCGAAGAAATATTGTATTCAACCATCTTTTTTTGGCAGGTTCGCTGAAGATCAACAATATGAAGATGAAATATGTCAGTCGATGGTCGTTTTGAACGCCACATATGTCGGATGGTTCCCTGGGAAAAAAACATGTGAAATCATCATTGGCCACCCACTAACCAGAAAAACGCTCACGACCCGCCCACCTTTCAGCCATTAGGGTGCTGTGTAAAAGTGGAACTGGGTGGCTTCAAGAAAATCCCAATAATTTTGGAATAAGAAATACAGTTTGGTAAGTTTAATAGCAAATCACCATTTAACAAGGTCCTCTAGTGTTTCAAAGATTCTAACTAGCAGTAAAAGGTTGTTCTAAATCAGTGCCCACAGAGCAAAAGCCAACCATTCTTCCATAGCGACGACAACCACAACAGCAGCATCACCAGCAGCACCAGCAACAACAACAGCAACAACAGCAGCAACAGCAACAACAACAACAACAACAACAACACCAACAACAACAAACCTCAAACACCCTCAGTGTTCACAACAGGGATTTCCTTCCAACTTGACAAAATGGCTTCATGGCTTTTGATGGCTTGCAATGAACCTTCCCTGTCTTGCAGAATTGAGGATCCTCCATCATTATACAGATACAACAATCATGTTTATCCCATCATCATTATTTGCATCCCATCATCATCATCATCATCATCATCATCATCATCATCATCACCATCATCATCTTCATCATCATCATCATCATCATCATCATTTTTTCAAAATCAAGATCATCCTATCATCCTTTCAGTTTAGAAGAAGTAAGTGTGACACAAATGGGATATCAATATCAATATATCTTCGCACGGTGTCACACAATGTGTCCAAGGAGACATCATTGTGTCTTGGCTTGATCTTTGCAGTGTTGCCTTTGGTCATTGAGTTGTTTGTGATGAATCTTCCGATTTTTGGTTGGTATTAGCATCACCCTGAGAGATGTAACAAACGTCCTCAACCTTTATGAGTGATCTTTAGGGGGGGAATGTGGGAAACTGTGAAGTTGTGCTGATGTGCCAGTATTTTCTAGAACCAATTTGTGACATTTGTGTGTTTTTGCTGGGCATAAAGGAGTGGAGGCCAAGGCGGATGTGTTTTTTTCTCATACCAATTGGTTGGATCAGTCTACTTGGTGCTTAAGGTTGACAAGTTACACTAGAAATCCGCAATTTTGAAAGGGGAACACAGGGGGGGATATACCTAGAGTTAACCACAGCGTTGATTTAGTGACTTCCAATTTGTCATCCAGAAGGGGTCAAGATCCAAGAAATGCTGTTAGAGGATATACTAACCCAAATTGTTTGGGCGGGTTCACCTACTGTAACTTACCATTTAAGGTGCCTGTATCCTCACATTCCCTCACTTTGAGACTTGCAGAGCTGAAAAGATGAAGAGTGCCAAGTTACAAAAACCATTCAGCCATTCAGAGAGACAAAATCAAAATACACATTCAAATTCGTGCGCATAGCAATTCTTAAACATCCATGACGTTGTTTCATGGATGTTTATTATAGACAACATTTTGTTGGATACATTTCTTTTGACCAACCTCTCCTTTGGTTGCAGGGTCGTGGTCAAGCAATTGGTGTGGCTCCCTGGGTGTTTTCTCGTTTTTTTCGCCGAAACAACCTGTGGAGGTTCGGGGTGCACTTCAAATGGAACCAAAAACGATGAAATAAAAGGATCTACTCCCCTGAAAACTAGCAAAAAAACTCTAAAAATGGAGGTTTTGAAGATTATGTTCCTTTTCAATTGGGTCATTTTCAATGGTATGTAAAGAGGTAATGATACGGTTGATGGAAGAAATCCGGCTAACCACCTGGGATGTATAAAACCCTGTCAATAATGAATGCGTTAAACTACTTATTAACTGATGCAGGATTTCTTCCATCAACATGTAGTTCAAATTTGGCATCTGAAGTTTGTGCTTTTGTCCAGCTCGCTTTGTTAATCTTTGGTTTGTGAGTTTTTCAGCAGATGTCTTTTCTGAGTTTATATATTCATAATTGCCCAGTTTTTTCTTTCCAAGAAAAGAACGTTGTGTTGTTTGTATTCAACATCCCATGCGAACCAACCAAGTATGTTGGTGATCTAGTGATTAAACAAAAACTGCGTTTGAATTTCCAACCTGAAAAAAACCTGGGGATTGCGATTAATCCACTGTCCCACAACTTATGACAATTTTGGGAGGCAAGCATCCAGTATAACTTGCGCCTGTCTACCCGAAGATTTCCGGCTTTATTCAAGAATATAGTCTTGGTTGTGGGAAACATCTCTGGGGAGTAATGAAATATTGAGTGATAAGATATCCAGTGTTTTGCTCAGATGCAGGCAGGATTGCACCAGCGAGTTTCTCCAGGAAACCCTAGCAACGGCCCATTAGTTTGACCTTAGGAACAAGGCTTCTTCATCGTCACCAAAAAGCCCTGTGCACAATCTCAAGATGCAAATCTTGTTTCTACTCAGACAACCCATGATAACATATGGCTAGTGAACAAAAAAACACGACTCCTTTGGGGCATATTAGGGGATTATACGCCATATTAAGTTAACTCGAATGTTAGTTGAACATCAAGAGACTCCATCTTAACCAACTGGTATTCTTCTCGTCGTTTTCTTCACTGTTCGTGTGTTCTTTCTTCTCCCGAAACGACCTGAATCTCGAATTGACCTGGAAATCCTGCACCATAATAGACCAATGTCATGTTTTTTTAGGGAATGGTAGTGCGGTGGTTTTAAGCCCAGATGGCAAAAAACACTTCCATACAGAAGCTAAACACAGAACACATTTTTTTTGTGTTGTACCTAAACCTGTTTTGGGTGAGTGTCAAGTCGTTACTACCATGCACTCCCGAGATTTGCCAAGCTTAGGGAGTCATCGCGTTGCTGTGCCACTTCAACTGGATGTGCCTTCTATGGTTTAGGAGCGCACCAAACAGCTTGAAGGATTTGGATGTGAAACGATGAAGGATGGAAGATGTAGATAGGTAAAGACATTGCAGATATATGTATACCGTATACCGTATACTATATTATACGGATGGATATATTCTGATTGTATGTGCTGTACTGCAGATATCTTCTAAGTTTTGAGCAGTGACCACATGTTTGAGGTCAGAAAGTGAGTGTCAAGAAGAATCAAAGGGCCAAATTGAAAATGTTGGCTGATGTTTTTATTGGTTCCTGCTGTGCAGATGCAGTCTTCACGGGAGATGAATTCTTCCAGATTTAGGGTGATAAAAGCAATTACATATGGTAAATCTTAGGGATTTGCTTTCAATATTTGTGCATTCTTGAGGTTGGATATATGACCCCCCTATTGCTTTCTATTTGAAGTGGATTCTGGTTCAATTATCTTTCCTCAACCGTTGGCATTTCCTTCAAGCGGAACTGCCACAGTTTGATGGATTTTTATGAATACACCAAGCTCCAAAGGAAAGCAAGTGCCTAATATGCAGGGATGATTGGCTTTTTAAATGAGCCACGAAAAAAACATGTTACTTTCCATGGAACTGGTTGTGTAATAGGGATTCCCATAATGGAATATACAATAAACTCTGTAACACATGGTAACTCAAATCTTCAAGACATTTCAAAAACCAATTGGCCTTGGAGAAGTGGCTTTACTGAAGGCACGCGGTGTTGAAAATATGTATGGATGAGGAAGCTCCATTTGAGTTACTAAGGTCGCACTACGGATACCAGTGAACTAGAGTGGATTAGATGAAATAGATTCAGGGAAAACGAAAGGATCACACAAATCATTTCAACAGAAAGCACCCGGTACTACACCTTGCAAGAAGGTGAGATGATTTATCATGAACTTTGTCGAGATGGTTGATTCCAGTAAAGTTTGGCGGCAATCTGGATAGAGCCGCGCCACAACCAAAAAGCAACGCAATTCCAATTTGAAAAACGTTTTCCCCTGTTTTCAGGACAAATGGAGGATGGAAATGCTTCTTGGGTCTCTTGGTGCAACTCTTCTTAGGAATCTTTCTGGATTTCTGATATGTTTGCCTAAACAAATGTGTAGCAAGTAAAGATCACAGAGATCAAAGTGATCATGTGAAAGCAAATCTACTCTGAGTGTGGCAACGGGATGGTCTTATTTTGTGGCAGGGTCGGCCTACGCAGAATAATTGTGAATGATCATCATGTATCAACATGTTTGATGATATACTGTGCGTAACACGAAACTCTCTGCGTGTAAGTAAAACAAAAATGACATGATTCCACATGCAGCTGGTGACCAGTTTTTATTTCAAGTTTCAGGTACCTAAAATTGACCTATGCAAGGCCTATTTATTGGTACAGTCCCTGGCTCTTTTTAGATACCTGGCTCTTTTTGGCTGAGGGATCTGTTTTTTGGTGAACCTAAATTAACTCAATCCTTCTGACAATGTTGGGTTGATTCTGAATGAGCTTCTGTGTTTTGCCGTTGATTTGACTTGGCATTGCCGATTTCTTTGGACAGAAGCCGTGCATGTAACTCTCACAAGCTACCCAGCTACCCTTCATGAGCTCTAGTGGCTACAGATAAATAGGGTCAATAGCCTTCATGAATTGTGTTGCATGTTATTGAACACTTCGCACCGGAATCATTGGGTCATATTTAGGTTTCGAATTTTCATATATCCCCCCAACTTCTTTCCATACCTCAGCAAACTGTCTTTGTGCACTTTTCTTCACATGAGGGTCAGGGCTATATATTCAACGGCTTCTTTTTCTGTACAAAATCAAATCAAAAAGCCACAAAAAAGTTGGACATATACAACCTTCATAAATCATACAAAATAAAAAACCCAGATCATCCCCAGACTTTTTTTCAGGGATCCATTCCCTGGACACTGCGAATTTGGTGATGGGATCAATTTGGATTCACCAAAAAAACTGAAAAAACTGGCAGGTTTTGGCACATAGCGACTATCGGGCTGCAACCTTTGGAGAGGATTGTCCCTGGGAGCTTCTTGGCCATAACAAAAAACATCTGAAAAATCTCGGCAGCCGAAGAAAAGTCTGGGGAAAAAAAATCCACAACAAAACTCTTCCAAAGACGTTGAAACAATAAAAATGGTGCACGTTTTTTTTTGGTGATGGTTTTTTTCGTGTTTTTTTCTCACTGTGAAGACATTAGTTCCAAAATTACATCTATAAAACAAAAGATTTAAAGACACATGCATCCTTTTGCAATTCTTTTTGCAGCAGAATCAGAAGTGGTTTCATAAGTAGATGTGTAGTATTTCTCTCTCTCTCTCTCTCGCTCGCTACATTGACATCTTCGCATGGTGTAGCCTTTTATAGTCCCCCTCACTTTCCGCCTCACTGGTCATGGTGGGGCAGTATCTCAAACCCTGGTTTCGTCATCTATTGATTCTAAAGCAGGTGAGAGCAGAAAAGATAGGATCATAATATACATGTATGTTTAATATTTATATTATGCAATACATTATGATCAGATAGGCCATTGTAATGTACCAGAACTAAAATAATACAGAGTACAGTACCGTGACAAAGAGCGGGTGTTCAATCTTACAATTTACAACTTCACAATGTCAAAACACTGCAAAATCTTGGTTTTGGAGGGTTTGCCAAGTCATGCCACGTATGCAACTTCTGAAAGTGTGCCAGCTAGAAATGGCCGGAACATGTAAGAGAAGAAAGAAGAGAAGGGCATGGGTAAGGTAGATCCAATGTACTGCATAGAGCCAGTCATCCCATACTACAAAGTGATACCATCCGATATGATACGATCATGTATTGTGAGCAAAGATACTACATAAGCCGAGATAAATTACATATAGAAGACCACAGACATTAACATGTTTGCACATAAGGGAAATGCATAATGGGAAAGAATATAGGAGAATAACATACAGATAGGTAGCCATAGATTCGCATAAAATAGATCGGATATGATTCCGGGATCAGTTTTATTTTGCCCCCCTCACACTTCTGGTGACACACTGCCAAAATGCTGCAACAATTTGCAGCTTCTGAGCCAGGGCCGGTCAAAACACTGCAAGAACCAGGGTTTTCGGACATACGGGGATGCACAGTCCAGATGCCAGGCATGACCTAGGCCAGCAAAAAGAACCGGAAATGCAATGAACATTTCAGGCGAAAGGATTAGTTTCTCATGCAGATTTGGAAAAAGTGACACATGAGCCTGCAATGGCAAGGGTGCAGAAGTTCACAACCATCCATTTGGCACTAAGTAGCACGACAAGCAACTCCCCAATCCAGGTACTCAGGCGTTTATGCCGCATCTTTAAGTTCATCGTCTTTTCTAGCCAGCAAAACTGCAGTCAGTCCATGTCTTGTGTCTGTCAAAAGTCGAATTTCTTGGAGCTCATCATTGCTGTGTGCTAAAAATCTTCGTTGGATGATTTTTTTGGAGCCACCACCTTTTTGATGTGTCAAAACTGCTACCAAAGTTTTTCAAAAAGTGTGTCACTGCGATTATTCTTGACGATCTTCTGGCATTTTGCCTCCTAGAAGTACGTATTAGTTTAGCAAAACCCAGAAAGTTTGTTGAACGGTGACCATTCAGCGTGGATTGACCTTTACGGTCAAACCTTATATATAATAAGAAACTTTCCCAAAGCTGCCAGACTCTCGCAGATTTCTTGACGGGCAGAGGACCTTTAAGAATTTTTTCCAGAGCCCAGACTCTCAAAGCACATTTCTAAATCCTAGTGTTTTGACTGTGTTGCCGACGGCGAGCCGCCTGAAGAGCCACTTGCCCAAAATCCTATTACGCCGCGGTAGTGCCCTGCTCACGCCCTACAAGCCATCCCCCACCACAGAAAAGACGCTGGGAGGCGCGTTCTGTGTAGCCAGGTCTCCTGAAAGGCCACTAACCCCAAAATCCTATTGCGCCACGGTAATTAGGATTTTTTTGCCTGCGCTTTGCCCCCACCTTACAAAGCTCCCCCGCCAAGGAAAGCCAGCTACCACAAAAAATCCTACTGCGCTGCGGTAGGAATTTTTGGCCCGTGTTCTGCTCAAGCTCTATAAAGCGCCCCTCCCCACACGAAAGAAGCCGGGACGCGCGCTCTGTGCAGCCAAGCCCCTGAAGAAGCCGCTTGTGGCGCAATCCTTTTACGACGTGGTGGCCGGCCTGGCCTGTCACATTCTTTGTCCATATTTGCAAGGCCCCCTCTCCCAAAGCAAGGGTCCCGACGCTTCCTGGATGAGGCGTTGGGCGTCCACTTTCCACGATGGCTTGTTTGTATACAGAGAGGCTCGAATCCACCACCTCGCAAGTACTTGCACTTCTGTTTTCGTCTTGGGTCTTGTCGTGCCTTCAAGGGGCAGGTTCAAAACCTTATTCCCATATTCATAGCCAACTTCGTTTTCCCGGGCCAGAGCCTCAGTAATTTACTTAGCCCCTGCTCGTGACCCTAGTTTCTTATCTATAAGGTTTCTTAACATAAGGGTCAACCGTACTTCAAAAGACAGTTCAGGTTGCAGCCACAACGCCCACGGAAAGCCAGATAGCTGAGCGGAAAAGTAGCCGAAAAACTGCCAACGCAAAGCGCTTGAGAACTCACAAGAGAGGGTCATTGCGAACTCGCAAAGTCTTCGCAGCTCCACTGTGGTCACTTTCCGGGGGTGACGCATGGTTTGTAACTGTGGATTAAACGGTAGCCACAAGACAGTGGGCCGGCATGTGCTGCCAGAGTTTTAAAAGGCACAGGAAACCTCGGACTCGCACAAGGCCTCAAGACATGGAGAGTTACGGGTGTCCCTCGAGACTGGGGAGAGGAAAAAATCACACCCGAGCTGGAACAGGCTGTGTCAAGAGCTTGATGAGAGGAATCATTGTTTCATTCTCGTGTGATCTCAGGTATATGTACGTCACAGCTTTGCATTGGTCGTTGACACAATTCACTCCTGCAGCCATGGATGTGGTTTCTCAGCAATGAAGGTGAGATAGGTGAGTATGCTTTTTTCCGGTTTTTGATCGGCATATGGACACCGCCCGATATTTTTTGCATTTGTGTATATAATAAAGTATTTGTTTTTGGTGCATGTGACCTCACATATTCAATATTCCATAAAACTTTAGCACATCTCCATGTTTCCGCTTCCCACATGTCTGGTTCGTTTCATGATACCATTCGATTCGAAAGTTCTGCATCTTGAGTCTTTTGCATCGAGCCTTGATGTCGGCCTAGGTCCTTGGTTTGCTGAAAACTTAACGGCTTTGAACTGTTTAAACAAACCTAAATGTTGCGCTCCATGTGTGAAATGTTTGCCAACATTGGTTTAAAGGCGGTATTGGGTACATTTAGATATATTTACATGCAGGTCAAAAGATTCCATGCAGAAAACGTTTCTTTGGTTAGAAATGTTTTTGGATATTTTTGACATCCGGTTGTATTGTAGTAAATGAAAAACAAAAACTGCGCCTGTTTACTATTCGGATTCGAGCCCAGGTAACAAGTGCCAAAAAAGAGAGTTTCACGCATTTTGATGTTCCTAGGTCGCTGTGACTGTCCTGGAACGTGTCTTCTCGGTGGTGGTCACACTGGCAGGCCACTGATGAATTTGAGACTATTTAGGCACATAATTTGGTGCAAGGCATATCTATCCATATCAAAATCTTGCGGAAGGAAAAACAATGTAGACGCTGACATCAAGTGCAGAAATTGGTTCGAATTGGTGTTCGTGACATGACAATGACATATCAGGCCCCCTAGATCTAAATCAAAAAAGTATCTTGGATTGCTTTCCAAACAATACAAGTTGACCATGACTACATCGTTGCCCAGTGTTTGCCTTCCAATTCCTACAGAAGCGACCCGCAGGATTGATTGTCTTCAGTTTCTTCATTGGTACTATCAATCAAGCCTTGGCTAAGCTGAGGACTCTCGGATGCAAACAAACAACCCAAATAAAACAACAAAAAAAACAACCCGGCCGCCACTGAGAAAACCAAAAACATGTTTTGAAATTTCATGACTGTACTTTTTGTGGTTTTCAAGGTGGGAGAGTGTTTGTTTCTTTGTTTGTTTTTGGTGACCGGGACGAGTTTGTTGGATGAAGAACTGGGAGAATCCTTTTGGTCAGGTCGATGAAGTGACGCTTTGGTGGGGTTGTTGCAACGTTTTGTTCTGCCAGTCTACCATTTTTCATCTCAAATTCGTGACGAATGTTTGGGCCTATCATTTCTGTAGAGGTAAAGACCCTGAAACCCATGGTATTTTTAGACATTGGTACCAAGGTTTTTCACCACAGTAGCAAGAAATCAACAGTATGACGTTGGTTGAAAGGAATCCCTCCCCGAACCAATCTCCTACAAATTGGTATCATTCATCACAATACCATCATTGGTGTTTGTCCTGAGTGGCTATATCTCCACATATTCGAGGAAAGGACTCCCTTGCTGGAGAAAAAAACATAAAGAGATAAGACATTGTTACTGTATCGCTGCTGCTGAAACAATTATTATGATTATCCTGCAGGGAACTAACATATCCCATGCACTATTGAAGATGATTTTCCTTTTACCAAGGTGGGATATGTTAATTCCCAGGAGGGTATCCATTCATTTCAGTTATATTTGTTGTTTTTTTCTTGACTTCCTGCATAGGGGAAAAACACGTTTTGCCCATTTGAGGTCAACAACTTCCAACGGTCCAGAAAAATCTCAAAAACATGTTGGGAGGTTAAACAACTTCGAGATCAATTGAACGTGAAACAAGTTGATATGTAATGATACGTATAATGAATAAAGAAAGTAATATATATATATATATGGTATAATATACGTATACCTTTGTACCACGCATTTTTATACACGCATGATTTTATCTCCTGAGCTTGATTGTTCACTAAACTTGTTTTGTCTCTTGATATGAACAACATAGATACACCTAGATACACATTAAGATATTTGTTATGCGTTAGATTATACCTAAATACACCTAGATATGTTATGCTAACACGGATATTCAATGATTACTTTGTTCCTTTCCTTGAATGTTTGTTTCTTCCCATGGAGAGGTATGCGACAGCTCAAGAGCTTCAACAAAACCAACTGGTGAGGCGCTACGTCAATGAGAACGGCACCTTGTGTTGAACGACAGGAATGGCAGGACAGAAAAGCCATGGCACTGAGCAAAGTCAAGTTCTGACTTTCGGGGGGAATGAACAACCGGAGGACAAGTTGTGACATACGTTTATAGTGACTAAAAATTATGTTTGAAGACAAAAGTGTCCAAATATATTTGTATTACATACATACGCAGAAAATCATCTTTTAATCCATATATGCATATACGTCATCTTTATTTGTATGCATAGACATCCGTGTAGTTGAGACTAGTCGGATTAGGTAACCACACAACAAAACATCAGCAGGAACTTGAACTTCCAGCTGGCTGCTTAAGAGATTCCAGCTTAAGTTCTCTTTTACGATGATGACTGCTTGCAGCTACCGTGGCAGCTACAATCTCTCTTCATCTTCACCCGTGAGTGTGTTTTCCTCCCAAAACTCCCTTTTGCAAAAAAAAGGATCTCTTTTTTGGAAGTACCGAAAAAAAAACTGAGTTTTTTGGTACATATATAGATACACATCACATATATATATATATATATTTGTGCTACATATACATATCATGTATTTTTGCATCCATGATTTTTCATCTATTCTGAACTACATTCACCACTAGGAAGTAGCTCCATGCGACTCCAAAAACAACCGAGGTATCTCAGTTGGTTTGGCCACTGAAATTTTGACCTTCATCAAACAACGAGGTCTTGGCAAGGCGGAGTTTTTCACAGACATTTCCCGTTGGTTGGGACCCGGGAGTTGGAGCTGTTTTTTCCAAGGGAGCCGTTTTGGTAATATGGCCATGTGAGTTGTGGGTCGTGGAGTCGTGGGTTTTTGGAAAAAAAACATGGTTTCTATATACTTAAGGATACTGCCACCTGAAAATCTTTCAGAAAATCGAATCATTTGCAGCGATACCTATTTGTTGGAGATTATGGTTGGTAGTTCAGGATCATCAATTTGAATGCCTAGTGCAAAAACACCACCCTTGAACATTTGATGATGCAGCATTGATTGACCTGTTGTGGAAGCTTGTAATTGCCTTGAGTCACCCTATTTGGGGAAGATTACCTCATTCACTCAGTTATTCAGTCGGTTTACTCCACCATGTGTGGAGTTAAGTTCATAGGTTTCCCTTACCCAAATTGATGAATTTGTGACCTCTTCCGGATATTGACCTCATAGACAGGTGGCACCCAATTGTTTAACAAAAATCAGTTTTCCAACGATGAACATTTCATTTAAATATTCAACATGGAAATAATGTTGATTTAGCTCGCTGAACTTCCCCATGGATCCCTGTTTTTTGAAGCCCGAATCCGGGTACTGACAGTTTTTGCTCTTGGAGCCTCAAGAAGCTTGGTTACATAAATCACAGGTTTCCCCTATTGAAGGCCAAGTATGGCCAAAACTTTGCAAAATAACAGGCATATGGCGTAGGGTGCCTATGATATTTGCAGACGTTACTCATGTTGTACTGTTCCTGCTGACTGAGAATTCACTGACTCATCTTTGAGTGTATGAGTTTTAAAAGGTAAGCTGCCAGCTGTGGTACGTGTCATCTGCAAAAATGCCTTAAAATGTGTGGACAGATCACTGATCACCCATAGACATCCCTTGAAAGATGATGACTTAGATTTAAGTCTGGATATATTCCGACAATTTTGTGTATGGTGTCACGTTGGTTTTCTCAAAGTTTCACCAAATAAGACAAGTGGCCACAGTGGCCATGGTTCGCCAGCAAGTGCACTCTATGTCGGTCATGTCTGCAGAGCCCTTGTGCGTTGGTTCACCTGCAAACTCTGTGGAGAGTTTTCGAAGTACATCCAGCAGGACGAAACTTGTTACGGTTATGTCTTTGTGATTTGATAAGTGTTTAATTTGATTTAAAAGGATGTCTTCATTGTTTTTTCTTAAATGTGTTTAAGACGGATTTTCTCATTTGATTCGTTATTCTTGGTTGAGTGCAATTATCTGCAGATAGGCAAGTCGTGTCTTGCCTTGCTTGATGAGATTTAATTTGTTGATGTCGATTTTTGTAATTGGATCATTCATGAAGAAGAGGGTGGATGGAGTTTTACACAGATTGGAAGGGCAAGAGCTTTGTTGGGAACGGTGCAAATATGGACAGATTTGACATGATTTGACTGTTTTCATTAAGAAAGATTGGGCAACAAAAACGAAAATAGACAAAGTAGAGGTCACTTGTGCCGCTTCAGCAGCATCCGGACTGCAGTGATGACATGGCAACGTCGTTATGCCATTACTAAAAGTGGGTGGAAACTTCCGTTGAAAACTTCCTCTCCTTGCTTCCATGCTCTTGAGACCTCAGGAAACATCTTGTGAGTTCTTTGACGACTCTGGGCGTTATTAGATTGACCACAAAAGCTATGAATGTTTAGATCTCAAAACCTCATGTTTGTCAGAATTTGGGGTCACAGGATTTGACCCTCCAAAATTGAACGGACAAAGGTAAAGATGTGTAACAAGATGTTTTGCAACCAAATTTACATATGGTATATGTATCTTTATTTGTATATATATATAATATACATTTATACGCACGCACTCTGATAATTGAAACATGTACCCGCAAAGCAGCTCATTGCCAAAAAGTGGTTGGAAAGTGAAGGCAGGGATTTACCCGTTTTGATATCATTGAGGGTCCCAAGACCATGAGAAGCACTATTCTTTGCTCCCCTAGGACCTAGGAGTTAACAACCTTCAATACTGTATCAGGTTTTTATCCCCATGGTATACCTCAAACATTCATTTTAAAAACGCCATGGTTGCCAATGAAATCCCAATTTCGGATGTATGGCTTTGTCCCACCATTGTTTTTTTCTTCGGGGGGGGTGCAACTAGCTGCGAATGCTCAGGTTGTGTTGCAACGTGGTTCTGAGTATCACTGGAACAGCGGTCTTGGGTATTTCGGCTCAGATGAAGACCTTTGGTTGGATCTTCACGCCACTAACGCTTGTGAGACTTGGTTGGTATACGTCAACTGTTGACCCGTTTGCCGAAACAGCGAATGGCTGGTCGTTTCATGGGACATTGGGCAATTGCATCCCCCCAACAAGAGTGTTTGAAGTTGAAGCAGCCAAAGGGGGTTATAAACTTGCTATTGACATCTTTTCCTTCCAGTCAATTCAGCATTTGTCGGCTAGATTCTCTCTGGGGAGCATATCCACATATATCAACCCAACCAAAGATTCATCGTTGGCAAACACAACTTGCCCCAAAACCCTTCCTGTTTTTTTTCCAAGTGACAGGATTGGTGTTGTGGTGACCTTGGAGATGGTGCATTTGGTAGCAGAGACCTGCGATAAATTGGAGAAAGATGGACAAATGATCATCTCTTACCAGGAAACTGTCATGGTTCAGTTGGTGGTTTCCCAGAAGATGGTGCGTTTTTTTTTGGTTAAACAAGTACGTCAAAGTATTTATTCTGGCGGAAGAAACCATTAGGTTAGAACATGCACGGACGGTACCAGTACGGTACCAATAATTTGTAACATACTCCATGTCTTTAGTTGCAATTTGACATGCTTTGACTTTTGATATTTGCAGACTCCTACCACTAACATTGTCCTTGACACCCGCGCCGAAACAGGAAGATATACATCCCATAGCGACCACACAAGACCTAGAAGTAGGGCAAATGACTCACACGATCAAATTTGATGGCACAACTCTCATTGGTTTACTATAACGTACAGACTCGGGGTTGTGAGAGTGGTTTGGCCAGCCTTTAAAATCAGCTTTTCGGAATTGACAACGACAGATTTGGGGATCATCATCGTGGGATTCTGGAATGGGGATGGTGGTATGTACAGTTTCCCTCAATGGGGAAGAGAGATTGAATTTCGGAAAGGAAACACGATATAAACATGTAAATGTTATATATTATATACACACATACAAAGATATTATAAACAGCGTCCGATAAAGGACCCCTTGGAAACGGACGTGTTTGGACAGAAGTGGGATTGAAGTCCTATCCCATTGTATACTACTATGCAGATGGATGTGTTATACTGGTTGTCAACATTGCACTAGCTACACAGGATATCTTGATCATAGATACATATTTATATATTACCTTCCCGAAGTTTAACATAGCCCCTGAAAAGTTACCTTCCAAATAGGAAAGCAGTCTTCCAACTACCATTTTTCAGGGGCTAAGTGTATAAACCAAAGATCGTAGATATACAGTAAAGCGTTCAGCTTTTATTCATCGACGCAGCTTGCATCGATGACAGGACTTTGCCGAAGCAGCAATGGGTCGAACTGGATGGTGGCTGTCAGCTGTATCGAGTACATTATCCCTTTTTGGGATGATCTTTGGAGGAGATTGTGACGCCGGCACGACTCGCACGACATCTCAAACAGCCATCAGCCAGGTGAAAAAGTCAAATGATCAAACGAATGTTTTTGTTGTAAAATCTTGATTCCAATAGATGTGTAAATGCTTTGAGTTGATGATGCTGGTAATGATGAGGTTGATTCCAGGATGGCTGTGGTGATGGTGATGATGACAATGATAACAGTCATTTTATGTCATTTTGCTGATTCTGATGCCGATGTTGATGTTGATGCACGATTGCAACTTACAACACTCACAATTATCACACTGATGCTGATAACGATGAAAAAGCGCGTTATACCAAAGTTCTGATAACGATCAACATGATTTTCACTCCCACTTCACCTCGTGCCAACGCATCGTCCAACCAATTCCCTTCCACAAGAGCACTTCAACTCGTATGCAATTTCAAAACATGCGATTCAAACATGCCTTTAGTTCATACAGTTCATACATCTCCACAACAGTTGCAACATGTTGCAACAACATACTCGTACGACATCGATTTGGCACCTCTACTGGTTTTCCTTGTGTTTCACAGATTTGTTCTTCACCACCCTTGGCAATTTGGCACGGGAGGATTTCTTTGGTAGGAAGAACCCTTGAACAATAGTGGTTGGAAGATGGTTGTTTCACCTTGGTGGTGTCAGATGTTTTTTTGGATGTTTTCAGATCTCCCACCAGGGGCTTAAGTTTCCAAATCTGACTTCGGAAAGGAGATTATGACTAGAGTTGTCCAATTCCTCCTTTGCAATTATATGATCAGGTTGACATTCTGAAGGTGTTGGAAGGGTTGGGTTTCATGTCCTTTCAAGTAACTCGTGGCCTTGGCACCAGCACCGGTTTGATCAGGTTTGTGGCTTATATATATATAGATTATCGCTGTTTGAAGGAAGGATTTATGATGATTTTTGTTCTGGTTTAGCTTATGGCATTCATACTGGCAAGCCGTCGTGTTTGGTCATTGTCCTTGAATAGTGGACGGTTTCCAGACTGAAACCCTTTGCCGGACTCTTTGACTCAACCCAACTCACCTTTGAGTCTTCAAGTTGGCAAGTTGGGTGAGCTCTTAACCCCCCAGCGAACAAAAAGACACACAGCAGGCTGTAAAAAAATGTTCATTCACACAAGAGACAGACGTTAACACAAATCGATTTGGTTTTGCAGGACTCATCTTGGAGTCACATAATTTGCAACTCACTGCACCGATTCCTTGGACCTTTGGCGGGATTGATCGCAGGTGGGTCTTTACCATAGTGGAAACTGGCATATACTATATTGTACATATATTTAGCATCATTTAACCACGTATTCGTGTATACAATTGTACAAATATCTTTTTAGAGTCCAGGACCCAGGATACAGTCGTAGAGACATGTATGTTTGTAAATAGATATTGTCTATTATATTGGTAATTTCATCATTTCAATGCTTAACTACTTGGTCGCCCCTAACAAAATATCATACTCCCTGGATTTGTTTAACAGCTCGCCCCTGAAAAATGATGGTTGGTTTTTGAAGATGGTCGAAATCCGTTTGGGATTGCATATTTTTAGGGGGCGAAATGTTCAAGTTGCAGGGGTTGTAACTGGTTTTCATCCCCTTGCATTGCTGAAAAATCCCTGGGGGAAACCAAACTCAAGGAACTGGCCTTTAGGAGGAGATCCCAGTGATGCTGGAAGAAAGTGGTGGGCTCTTCTATTAACATCCACCACGCTTTTCTATTGTGTCTTGGATGATGATTTTTTTTCATAGT
This sequence comes from Breviolum minutum Mf 1.05b.01, assembly GCA_000507305.1. NCBI lineage: Eukaryota > Dinophyceae > Suessiales > Symbiodiniaceae > Breviolum > Breviolum minutum. The sequence continues at coordinate 12,845 of DF241668.1, read as the reverse complement.
TTTTCTGGGGGTTGACATTGGGAAAATATAATATGCACCAGTTTTTTGGAAATGTTTGTGAAATTTTTGCATGGGTATTGAATTTTTGGAAGAGAGATTTGAAAAGATCACATGTATTTTAGTAGGTCTACGGTATATTTGTTTTGAGCTGCAGTTCTCACAAGATGGTCTTGTGAATGAAAGGTTGTGGAAATCGGCTTTAAATCCATATAAATCCATGCTTAAGTACTTGGTTATTTGCAAGAAGTTTCATCCCCAGCGAAAAGGCAACATATCATGTCAGACGGAGGCATCGCTTCGGGCTTTCTTCGCTTCGCGACATTCACCATGCCCAATGGTTTCCTGTAATTGTCCCAAAACCACTTCAACCTGTTGAACAATTGACATCTTCATGTGTTTTCGTTGTTTTTCCATGACTTTTTTGTGACGTGTTTTTTCGGAAACGTCGTGAGTCGTGCGTGTTGTTTGACCTCGTTTAGGTTTTGTTGATATGGGCAGCCTATTGCACAATTCTGCCTGGATCGGAATTGCTCTGACTCTTTTTTGCACCTTGCCTTGGTTGCAAAAATAGGAATTTGATTCTCCAATCAGGGGAAGCTAAAAAACCCAACAAGGGAGTTGTTTTTTAGTAGAGCAGATGCAGTGTGACTGTTGTCATCCTGCAATCTTGAGAAGTACCATCGTCAAAACATTGTTGATGGGTGTTTGAGGAAATGATGCACTGAATCCTAATGGAAGACTCGTGACAACTCGCGTATGTTATAATTATGCATACATTAAACAATTTGCGCGGATTAGATCTCAACAGGCTGTGGCTTGTTAACGAGTTCAACCATGTGGTTTCTTGGCTCCAACTTTCGCCGTTTTTGTTGCAGGTATGGTTTGTGTCTATGGAGGAACCTTCGCTCAGTTTCAATATGCATCGGACTTCAATGAAAGCTGCAGGCAAGGGGTTGGAAGTCTGTCTAAAAAAAAAACTATCCTGAAATAAAGATTGGGAATATTATGGAAGTGAACCAAAAAAGGTGTGTTTCCAAGATGAGGATGGTTTATTTTTGCAATCCTTGGGGGGGATTGTGGCATTGTTGCACTCTATTATTACGGTAGAAAGGGTAGAAGCATTGTATACACCAAGATTGGGCGGGAGACTCTACCTTTTGCATGTGAGTTTGACCTAGCATAGATATACTTCGTATAGTAAGGTCTAGTCCAAATATGGTAAAAACGGAAAGGAATGTTGAAGCTTCTAAACAGTTTTCCTAGGAGTAGGTCGACGCATGTCCACACATGTGTTGAACATACTTGAATCAATTGCTTGGATAGTACTTGGCAATGATTTCCATTGACTTCCCGGATGTGTTGTAAATGAAGCATCATGTTCCAGCACCAAATCAAGGTCCGACTTTCAATTGGCATCACAAATTGCCAAGAATAACAGCCGATAAGTAAGGTTATGTTCCTCGGAAGATGTTCAAGACATTATATACTCGTTTGTTTTGTTTGAAACCAAACAAGTTTGCACTCCTGAAAACTACTCCAAAATCTGAACACCGTTCCCTAGAAGTGGAAGTTCTTTTTTGAAATCATCATTTTCAAGTTCCGCGAAAAAACATCAGGCGTGCAAAATATTTCCAAGCAACAACCCTTAACAACCCAGCCTTGCCCAAACTTCACCCATGAGACTTTGACACTGCCTTCCCAGAGTTTGCCTTTTTCCAGGAACAGCAAAGTGATGCCATATCATTCGTTGGGTCTTAATACTGCTGGTGTGGATGGGCCATTTGAATCTTTCCTAAACACCTTTTCTGCACCTTTTCTGCAGCCGCCAAGGGGCCGTTGGGCAAGTTCACTGAAAGTCCAATCGTAGAAATCCGTGGCAACTAGTAACTAGACATGAAAATCTTTGAAGTTTCCCAATGGCACTTGCGCAGGGTGTTCGAGTTTTTTTTCCTGTACTGTCATGTATATGAGTGTTCCCCAAAATAGGGGTACCCGAAAATGGATGGTTTATAATGGAAAACCACATTAAAATGGATGATTTGGGTGTACCACTATTTTCGGAAACATCCATAATTATGGTTTGATTTGTTGACGAGGACTATACCATTTTAGTAAAATCGGGGTCATGTGTGTCCATGACATGAGAATTGCGTGTCAAAGTCCATCAGCAATTAACACTTGGGGACCCCATCCTTGTAGGAAGCTTAGATGTGCTGATAACTTGACAACTTCATCAAGGGGAAAGCTAAAAGAAGGGTACTCTACAGGATGAACTGTGCATTCCACCATGCTAATCATTCCTAATTTGCAGACTTTTCCATGTCTAATGCAGCAAATATTGATATGGAAAAAGTAGAAATCTGATATTAAATAGAAGTCATGAAAATTTGAAGAACTGGCGGAGGGTTTTCTTCCTGGATTTTGTACACCAAGTTCCAGGTTCCCACTTCCGAAGCAACATTTTTTGTGTGTGAAAGTTGTATGCCTCCATGCCATAAGCAGCAGGTATTTTCCTACATCATGTATGCTTTTGCAATTGTTGTAACGCTCCCAACGCTACGAAGCACCATGAAAGAGAAGACCTCTTTGCTTCTTGGTCATAAGTTGTTTGGTGCACAGTTTAGTCTTAACAACAACCAATATAACGCAACCCAAGAAGAGAGGCCAGTTCATTTCATTTTTTCCCTTCATGCCACAATCATCCTTCAATGGAAGATGACATGTAAATATACACTTCGATGTCAACAAATGTTCCAACTGTGCGGGTTGGGTGGTACAACTGAAATTCTACTGGGAAGATTCCAATAGGCAACAAAAAACACCGAGTTGGCGGGCTCATTTTTTCTGCGAGCAGGTTTTGGTAGACTTCTCTTGACTTACAACGATGAGAGTTTCGGATACCCCCAAAAAATGATGGAGTTGCAGAGTTTCGGATTTAGATATTAGGTCATGTTTCATGTGGGATGTCAAACTATGGGGATGACAAATGTTTCTTTTCAGTCAAAGGTGTTTGAGTTGCAATTTGTCAAGTTGTTTGACTTGACAGCAACAGTTCATCACCAGTTGTTTCTAGTCCCCCTTAGATTAAGCAACTTTATGTTTTTTTCTAGCGAGGGGTCGTCAGTATTAGGTTGAAAGTAGTGACCATGACCCCCAAATATTGGTTTACTTGAACTCTGTGCTTTGTTTGTTGTATTACTTACATCTTTTCATAGATTTTTCACTAAACAACAAATCGAGAACTTGGACCTAGCCTATCTATATATTCATAGACTAGACTATATATCATGCACCAATCTACATCACTCAGTTTATGAGGATCCTCAATATGAAATTATGATGAATTTCCGAGGGAGTGAGATGTCTTGGAAAAGGAACGGTTTCATTCATCCAAGCTGTGAGAAGCATAGCAAATTGTGAGTTGGTTGTCTACAGGCTGGTGCCATTCCTTGAAAATTTCTATACATTTCTGTATATTATTATATATCTCTCTCTAAAGATGTATCAAGATATATAAAGATACCTTGGGGGTAATGATTTCTCTCCCCCAGCCACTAACAGTGAAATAATCATTATATAATCTATTCATTTTTATGAAGGGCCCGGGCCCCCGAAAAAAAAGCCTGCAAACATTCCACTGCGAGTGGGCCATTGATACCTCCCCAAAAGGACCTTCAGCTGCGTTGTGGCGTTCAGCATTGTGGCGGTGGAATTTCTAGCGCCTCGGGTTTTTCGCAGGTGTTGTTTGGCTTGTTGATGGTCCATGTTCTATCACTAATCTTGCTATATATTGTGGAATGTATATCAGGAGTTTGACATTGGAAATGTAGGGAAATGGCAGATTTCATGCAGATTTTTTAGAGTATCGAACTACAAAACTAGAAGCTTACCTCATTACCTTTCCTGAAACTAACAGTTCCAACCTAAAATTTGATGGTTGGAAGATGAATTTCCTTTTTGGGATGGCCTATTTCAGGGGCCGCGGCTATGTTAGTTTCAGGGAGGCAAACAATTTTCTGTTTGAGGTGAGGAACCTACACATTTGTGGATAACTTGGCTACAAGTAGCTTCAGAAAGGTTAAACTTTGTTTAAAGTCTTAATTTTGTCTATTTGTCTATAGTTCTGCCTTGCAACATCATTTCAGTTGGAGGGTATTTCGAGATGTCTTGCTGGAGTTTTTGATAACTTGTTGACACTTTTGAACTGCTCCACACCGTTGGTTGTCATGATTTCTGATGTTTGTTGAAACCTTGAACTACAGACCTGACCCTTTTTGTAAAGGGAGGCTCGCAACTCATATTCTGCCACTGCACCACCTATTTTAACACTTTGGCTTTGGTGTTTTAGAAAGCGGGCATGTCCTCAAAGATGAGCATAAACATTTCAGGTTTGTTGGTGAAGCATGACATCATGACATCACTTTGCCCATTGCTTCGGCTACATTTACATCTTAGATATAGAAATATATTTGCATATGTTTGATTTGTTATTTGTTTATGTGTGTGTAACATGTCATACATAAACAAAAGCCGCCTTTATAATTGAGTTATCAACCGGGACTTCCACTTCTCCCAACAGAAAAAACGCTCATTGAATGGATCACGTTGTTGCACTTGGGGAGGTGGACCTTCATATTGCAGGTCATCATGTTGGTCTCGTATTGGATCTTTGGAAATTTGGGTCCAGAGAACATCATTGACGGCTTGAAGAAGCAAAGGGATGAGAAGCTCTTTGCTGCAAATTCCGGCGGCTGGAAACGGGATGTCATGCTCGACCAAAGATGTGAACAAATCCAGGGAATGATGAAGGTGAAATGGAAAAAACAACGGTGAACACCAACCTTTTTTCTCTGAAGTCCAGCATATTGGAATCTGAGAAACTGTCCAAAGAATCTAATATAGAAAAGCTCTAGAGTCTGGTCGAATTGGCCATTGTCAATTCGACCAGAAGGTAAGATGTTCAACGACTCTTTCCGCATTTTTTTCTCATCAAGAAACTTGGTCACTAGGTTTGTATGCAGATCAACGTTCCAGGAAGGTGTTTGTGTTGGTGTGGTTTATGCCATAGTCAGATCTCAGCCTTTCCATAAAGGTACTTCTAAAAAACAGGTTGCTGTTTTTGTTGATTTTTATCATCAGCTCACGGCCGAACAACAATGGGGTTCAAGAGTTGGAAACATATTGTTTCTTGTTAATTTGGTTAAAACTAAAAACTGCAGTATCTCCAGTGGTAGTTTCAGAGGCTTATAAAATATTTTGGTTTGGGGCATTGTTCAGTGATTTCATTTGAAGTGATACAATCTGAGGCAATTTAGGCCGAAATGACAACATCCGACAGATATGAAGCACAGGACTAGATAAACCTGAAGGTCTACCTATAAAAACGGCCCATGACTAACCCATCGCATCTCGGATCCATGCATCGTTTGATCTCCAGACATTCAACGTTAACACAGCACGGCATGCCAAGCATGCCAAACCGCAGATCAACTGTTTTTTTTTCTGGTGAAACTTTGAATCAACTTAAACGCAAGCAGCATCTAAAGTCATGTCCATCATCATTGCTTTTTCTCATTGATTCTCACTAATGTTTGTTTACATACAGCAAGTTTCCAACCAGGCTCCCTGGTTGGTGGGCACTGCAGCATCCTTGGAACACTGGGAAACCCACTGTTTTGGCGGATGCGCTTGGATGGGGATCTTTGGATGATTGAATTTCCGTAGTTGATACGAAACCACCAACTAGTTGGAAGATTGATTTCCCCTTTTGGGACATTTCCCACCTATTTTTCAGAGGCAAACTTTTAGTTTCAGGGAGTGGGTAATACTTGTGTTGGATTTGTGTGAACAAATTCAGATCCCTTTAGTGGTAGGATGGATTCTTGTTTGTTCTAGATTCTTGGAATCCGCTGGAAAATGGTGGCTTTTCAGACGTTGTAGATTGAAATCATGAAGGGTTTGGAGATGTTTCAACCCAAACAATCGTTCCTGATATCCAACTGAGCAACCTATGGAGATTGCCATGGCGGCTCCCCGGTGAGCCATACCGCAACACAGTGAGTGACCTCTTTGTTGGGTTTTGATTTGAGTCTGAGAGTATGTAAAAAGGCAGGGATTATTAAATTACCCATTTTGCGGGCGATCAATGATCAAGGTAAATGTGTAGTAAATGTTCAGTCATTTCCCTCATTTCCCTTACAATTGTGCATCGGGTTGGATTGTTAATATAATGACCCCTGTTAAAACTAGCAACCTTTGACGCGCCAAGGACTTACACTCCACCTCTTGTGCTCTGATGCCATATATATACCTGTTACCGTGGTGGCAACTGAAGCCTTACTTCCCCGGTCTTGGGTGGCCAGAAGATCGGTAAGTTACTTTGGATGTCATTTTTGATAACATTTTGCCACTCCCCTTTTTTGGTTGGAAAGTACCATAGAGGTATTTTGAGGATCGAAAGATCTTGTTGCAAGTTCCATAAGAATCTTCGATTACTCTACCGAAAAGGTAGCATGTTTTTTTGCTTTTGAAGCAGTTCAGGTCATAAAAAAGAGCACTCCACTTTTGCCTTTGAAGTCCAAATCTTTCATTTCCAATGGGACATTGCTTTGAGCTCTTATATTTACCACATGTGATGTATAAAACCGTGTAAAAAAATGGGATAAACTCGGATAAACTACCAACCTCAACTGTTCAGCCGGATTTCTGAACCACCCACAGCATTTTTCCTCTCAACAACAACAACAACAACAACAACAACAACAACAACAACAACAACAACAACAACAACAACAACAACAACAACAACAACAACAACAACAACAACAACAACAACCAAAAGCAGGTATTTTGGTGCGTATCTTCGTGGCACTTCTTCGATTTTTGGTGGCTGCCTTGGTTCAAGATTTCATCAAAATGACAAATCTTACCTCTGCCGCCTGTGTCACTTGTGCGGTTTTTGGCTGGAGCCGTTGGATGTTTTGGATGTTTTTGGTTATGGCGAACATGCCGGGGGAATGCGGCAAAACATCAGCAGTTTTGGGGCCTACCATTTTTTTTAAGCTTGTTTTGGGGGGTGGTTCTTCAAGTCTTGGGAATGATGGGAATTTGAAAGGCATTGGCCTGAAAGATCCATTTTGGTAACTTTTCTTTGGGCTTTCTGGTAGGTCAAAGAACAGATGTTCATATCAATAAGGTCGCAAAAAGACGGTAAGATTGGTACCTGGACTGTCTCAAAGTCCCAGATTTTTTTGGGTACAACCTATTTGCAGCTTTTTGTTCAGGATTCAATCATAAGACCCTGCTTGGTGAGTTCTGACTTACTGTATATGTATATGATTATATATCATGTATATACATAATACTTATGTTTATTTTGTTTTTGTTGGAGTGTTTGGCCTTTGGGGTTATCATTTTTGATTTGAAGTTCCATGTTGTTCTCACATTACCTTGGCTTTTATGAGTGACGAGTAGTCTTGTGTGTGCTTTTTGTTGCTTGGGAGTGTCATTTGTATCCCATTGAAAAAGCAAGGATTATGTAGTGATACTACTGTTGATGGAAGAAATCCGGCGAAACAGTTGAGGTTGGTAGTATATCCCGTTATTTACAAGGTTTAATACATGTCAGGTGGTTAGCCGGATTTCTTCCATCAACAGTGTATGTATGTGATATTTCGGGGGTCGCAAGTCCCGGGATGAAAAATGCATGAATCAGCGAACAGAAATTCCTCGTTACGTACTAAGTTCATTGGATCCTAAAAGGCCCATGAGGAACAGATGTTTGTAAGTTTATATTTATAAGATATGTATAATATATATATATTTGCATCTTACATTTGAATATTTCAAACAATAATCCACCTTTACGAATTTGAAAGTGAAGCCGTTTAAGTCTTTTTTTTTGCAGGTTGCCTTCAAGAAAAAGGACCGTCATGGACCGTCGGGTCACCAAGGTGACGATGAACAACATCATTTTGCCCGTGTTTTGTTTCTATGTCGTTGGACCTCACCGAATTGAAGGTGATGCAGCTGGTAGACAATGCTTCAAATTTCGAAGGTTCTTCCATGCTTTGATTTTGGCCTTCGGCGTTTTTAGTATCTTAGCTTACTTCAGCCACCATTTTTCTCGTTTGGAAGATGATAGTTTACTGCCTTGAATCTGAGTGAGTGTAAGACATGGAAGGGGTAAGTCCAACAATACCGATTCGTTGATTTCTACATTGCTTCTACATAATTCTACCATTCTACGCTCACTCTCAAATCCCCTTTGTTTATCTTCGTTTCATGTCATTGCTCTCGTATGTTTGTGCTGCCCCAGAATTGAGAGATAGCTTAACAAAGCAAGACATTTTACTAGCTGGAGGTTTCAAATATTTTTTATTTTCACCCCTACCTGGGGAGATGATCCCATTTGACGAGCATATTTTTCAAAGGGGTTGAAACCTTTTTTGGGGGGGGACCGGGACACCTGCTTGGTTAAGGTATGATTTTTGGTACTATCTCTGCCATTGTCGCCTTGGTTCCAAAAACTACGAATGGACCTTCCGATGTTGCGGCCCTGCGACCTGATTTGACAGAGGTTGGACCGGTCCAACCGAAAGTTGTTGGTGTTTTACACTTCGAAAGAAAGGAAATATATATATACTACGTATATATTTATATGAGATAATATACATACCATGTTTTGGTTGTTGATTGCATGTATTGGAGAATTCATGTGTAAGTAATATTATTTAGTCTATTTGTACCATGATATACCCTGTAAATCTTCAATGATATTTTATGTTTTTTTTCAAAATTATTATCCAGTTTTATGGTATATACATGTTTTTTGTGGTGAAATGATTCCATGTTGATTTCCTGCAATTTTTTCTTTCCACATTTCAGTCATAAAATTCGAATCTCAAATCTATCCAACAAAACGACGTTGCGCAACATTTGCCAGGAATGCCTCGAAGCCTTCTGTCACTTGCAACCACACCATCCGGGCTGCACTTGAAGTTCCGAAGCGCTGATGGCCGGCAACGATGGAAAAAGTGTGTGCTGACTGGGTCGGAGATGAGTTTGTACCTTTTTTAAAAGGAAGCAAAATGATCAACTATAGAGCCCAGAAGTGATGAATATGGATCTTATCCGTTGTTGGTATTTTCAGAAAATATCCACCGTTATTCTGGAACCAGCCATTGTGTAATGGCTGGCAATTCTCAATTTTGTGCGTTTTCAAGACTAGCAACAACCAGAGAGTCCACACAAATGTTACCCAAATGGTAGATTTGGAGTTAAAGGTCATCATATTTCCTATGTAGATTTTTCTGGTTGCAAAAATTCCCAAATTCGTTATGCGGACCCATCGCACCAAAAAAAATCATCCTCACGAATCCGAGGGAGCCGGAGATTCACCAACATATCGACATGTTTTGTTTTGTGTTTTAGCTTCTTTATCGCATGCGAAAAAAAATTGCCATTTGATATGCCATATCATGATGTATATGTTTTTTTTGGGGGATGTAGATGTGTGCAACCAACCAACTTGGAGGCTTCTGAAGCAGGGACAATTTCCTCTGATTTTTTCCAATCCTGAAAGCTACCCTATTTGTGGTTGCAAAGCGGGTTCATCATTGAAAGTTGGCTTTCATCAGAACCTGAAGTGACATGAAACATGTTCCTTTATGTTCCTACCACACACACTAGCTGTACTAGCTGCTTGTTTTCAACACTCCATTTTAAGTTCAACAAACCCTTCAAAATGTGTGGCAAACTGTGGGGTTCAAGACTGCTTGAAGAGGCTCAGAGTAAGCTGGTCTCTGGCGATATCAAAGTCTTAAAGTCTCTCGGTCTTTAAAGCCGAAAGTCATTGCTGGTTTGGATGGTTGAGAGCTCTGAATCACCAGAAGTTACATTGATAACTTGAAGGCCCTTTTAAAATCTCTCTAATTGTATTGATAGGTTGATTTAGCCAACAAAAATAACTTCTTTTTCTTCGCTCCTTGCAGGTAATGTTGTTTTGAAGATCAGTTGTTTCTTGCTTCATGATATCAAAACTAGACTGAGTCCTGACCCTCGCATGATTCCTCAAACATTCTTCAGATTGCCAAACGGCCCCCATTTGACTTTGTGAATGATATATCTATCCCAGAAAGTTTTTCCGAAGCCCAGGCCGAACACCCTCAGGAATCGAACAAAAAAGGACACACCGTCAATTCATGGTCCAACCTTTTTGATTCATGAATTTTTCAAAGGCAAGTCAGTTGAGTATTATGTATAAGATAGTTTATTCAGATGGTTTTCACCCTTGAGACTTCAGCAAATGTCCTGCCAAAAAGATGCATTTTGCCACAACTTCGATACTGTAAGATTCCTACTCAACTACTTCACGTAGCCGGAACCAAATCTAGTTTGTTCCTGGATAAACAGGTGTCCACCACACATTGTCTCAAAACTCAGACCCCTTTCATATTCTGCTGGTACACCAAATGGATTTTGATGATTTTTGTAAGTCATTCGGATTTTGCAAAAACACATCGTTTCACGGATGAGAAACCGCTGTGGCATGGGCAGGGTACTCCCTAGACACCTCAGAGATAGCTTGTTGGAGGAGGCCAGCGGCAAGTTCTCAGGGAAGGCGTTAATTTTGTTTCACCGTAGTGGTAATTTGTTGCTGGTGGGTAGTGGGTGGTGGTTTTCCATAAGCATTTTTGTTGGAGAAGCAGTGAGTTGATCCATGGGGTCTGATGATGACGACTTGTTAGGGCTCCCAAGTAGGTCGGGTCACTTTATGGGGAATGGACCGTCATTGGCATGTTGAAACACCAGCCATGAATCAGTCGTGACATTCGTCGACCCGAAAAAAGTCTACGTTTTTTCTGAGATTTGCAGGTCGCCATTTTTCGTTTTGAAGGAAACTTCCAAATAGATAGTAACATTTACCCTCCCTGAAACTAACATAGCCCCTGAAAATAGACCTCTGGAAAAGGAGATTCCTATTGGAAACCACCATTTTCAGGTGCGAACTGTTGGTTTCAGGGAGGGTAGTAGATTAGATGTGTATCACCCTCTTGTCCAAGGGTGATTGCCCATGACGCTGTGGTTGCTCGTTTCCAGATACTACCTTGATTGAAATAATATCAGCAGAAACCAAGAATCCACCTTGACACTGACACGCTGAGTCAAACTCATCATGAGGTCACGACATGAAAGGTCATGAAGATTCCATGAGTTTTTGCATCCAAATCAATCTTTGGGTCACCTTTTTTTAATTGAAGAAAGGGTGCAGAATGTTTAGCGTTTTCTTTGGGACTCAGCATTTTTCAGGGGACTACCAGAGTTTTGGGGTGTGTTGTTTCCATGTGTGTTACTGTATGTTTTGTGAAAGGTGGTTGCTTTGTCCATTTTGTCAGGTTCTTTGACCGTCTTTCTGTGTTGATGTGCTTGTTTCGTTTTAGACGCTGATGGATCAGGGGAGAGGAGCAAGGTGATCATAGACAAAAAGCTCCCATGGGACACATGCCTTCTTCAGGAGGTAATATAATATGAATACATTGCATAAATCATATATTTTACATGAATACGCCTTATCAACAATCAAGTCCCAAGGTCCTTATTAATTCCTTTGCCAATCTTGTTTTGTTCACACACACACACACAACTTGACAGGTGAGTTTGCCTGTTCTGATTCTTCATCCGTTATTCAACTACCTCTCCACCAAGAGCTATGATGAAATGGTACCTCAGCTCGGTGCAGTACATGATTGAGCGTGATGACGTCAGATATAAGAAAAGAGTTGCAAGTGAGAATGCTGTTTTGTGTATGTCCTTGTAATGTAAGATAGATATACCTTTATGTCTCATATTTCCTGTGCTCTGTTGCAGTGGTTCACAGAGACATCCTTCAGTGCCTTTTTGTCGGAAATTCAACGCACATCTTTCAGCAGGGCTAGTGTTAGTGCATTGTAAAGCGATCGAGATCGATTCATCACCATCATCAAAACCTCAGTTTTGCGGCCTTGGGCGTCTTTGCGAAGAAACATTTTGAATTGTCCTTTGCAAACTTACAGACACATACAGTAGATGGACAAATTATTCAAACCCTGGACAACTTTATCCCCCGCGCCCCCCAAATTTCAAAGTTGTTGTCTTCTTCCAAGGGTTGAGACGGGTGGACAAAACAAATCAAACCCCACAGCATGACATATCACGCACACATTCTTTAACTTTGACATTTGGGGAAGGGGGTGTCTTCCAATCTTTTCCTCGAGGTTTGAATATTTTGTCCATCTACGGTCCCGGAAGGTAGGTTGCCTGTGAGATGCAAGCATTTTATGTAGAAAAAACGGTATAGTAACATACATCGAATATACATCTAACTCGTTTTTGAATTTGTGCTTCTTGTTACATCACCACATGTCATCCAAAGGTTCCATGACACTTGGCGACCTTTTTGGACATGGACATGGACCTTGGATCTCNGATTCTTGCTACTAATGTAACGCTCTGTGTTTTCATAGAGCCTTTTTCACCTGTCGTGCGAATAGGCTGTGTTTTCAAAGGATTCTTGCTACTAATGCAACGCTCTGTGTTGTCATAGAGCCTTTTTCACCTGTCGTGCGAATAGGCTGTGTTTTTACAAGGATTCTTGCTACTAATGCACAACGCTCTATGTTTTCATAGAGCCTTTTTCACCTGTCGCGCGAATAGGCTGTGTTTTTACAAGGATTCTTGCTACTAATGCAACGCTCTGTGTTTTCATAGAGCCTTTTTAGAGCCTTTTGTAGAGCCTTTTATAGAGCCTTTTACAGTGCCTTTTAGATTTCGTGTGTGAATTCACATGGATTTGCAACTTCGATGCA
>DF241667.1:0-74912 GCA_000507305.1 Breviolum minutum Mf 1.05b.01 | reverse complement strand
GCTACGGAATGGACTGCTTCGGTACATACTTTACACATGTCCAAACCTAATGTAACTCCGGTTCAAAGTGCTACGGAATGGACTGCTTCCGTACATACTTTACACATGTCCAAACCTAATGTAACTCGTGTTCAAAGTGCTACGGAATGGACTGCTTCCGTACATACTTTACACATGTCCAAACCTGTGATGTAACTCGTGTTCAAAGTGCTATGGAATGGACTGCTTCGGTACATACTTTACGCATGTCCAAACCTGTGATGTAACTCGTGTTCAAAGTGCTATGGAATGGACTGCTTCGGTACATACTTTACACATGTCCAAAGCTGTGATGTAACTCGTGTTCAAAGTGCTACATAGCCATCCATCGACTTGAACAGATGATTTCAGGCTGAAATTTTCAAGATCATTCTGCGGGTTCCCTACTAACATAATACGTGTTCAAAACTTTGACCCAAAACTCAATTTGGTGAGCGATGTTGTGGCCCCCTCTTGCTTGTTGAAAATATCTTCAAGAAAACCAATGATTTGGAGATGTCACAACCTTGATCACTATGTAAACTGATAAAGACAATGGAACTAGCCGTTACCGTGGTCTATAAGTTCAATTTTCTCTATATATTCAATTCAAGCTCCAAATGGTTGTCATTTTTTAGGGGATAGCTTGAAATGTCCAGGAGGCTTTGCTGATTGGTCATTTCCTTCCTCGAAACTGCGAGGCAAGAACCGAGTACTGAACATGACAGAACGAAGTGCTACAGGATATCATTATATCTCACGTTTTCCCCTCATTTTTGACCTTACAGCTTTGAATGTTATATATTTGATTCCCACCATGAAGACCCAGTGACATACAACCCAAACACCGAACCAAAATTTGACAGTATAAATCATGACTTGATGCTTTGGCGCCGGGTTAAAGCATTCACTACTTGTATCAAAACCTTGCAAGAGTGTTAATGAACACCTGTCCTCCAACAGGCAATTGCACTCTTATATCAATGGCCAACGCAGGTGAAGAAACTGCGCTCAGATCGACCGACGCACAAAAAAAATGCAGCCAAGAAACAACAAACAAGAAAGCGAGAAAACAAGAACACCGCTTTCACGTTTTCGCATTTTCGTGTGTTCCTATTTTGGCAGGTTGGGTCCTCCCGTTTCCGTGTTTTTGCGTTTTAGTGTTCCGCCGGCGGCATCCCCGCGGCCGGGACGCAGAGTTCGTGTCCACAGTAGAAGCGCCTAAGCTCCCAAAAGCGCCTAAGCCCCTAAAAGCGCCTAAGCCCCTAAAAGTGCCTAAGCGCCTAAAGGTGTCTAAGGCTCTAAAAGCGCCTAAAAGCGTCTAAGCCTCTAAAAGCGCCTAAGCGCCTAAAAGCGTCTAAGCCTCTAAAAGCGCCTGAGCGCCTAAAAGCGTCCAAGCCTCTAAAAGCGCCTAAAAGCGTCTAAGCCTCTAAAAGCGCCTAAAGCGTCTGAGCCTCTCTAAAAGCGCCTAAGCGCCTAAAAGCTCCTAAAAGCGCCTAAGCCCCTAAAACGACCTAAGCCCCTTAAAGTGCCTAAGCCCCTAAAAGCGCCTAAGCGCCTAAAAGCGTCTAAGCCCCTAAAAGCGCCTAAGCCTCTAAAAGCGTCTAAAAGTTTTTAGAAGCTTTTAGAGGCTTTTAGAGGCTTAGAAGCTTATAGAGGCTTGCAGAAAGTTTAATATTTTAGAAGCTTTTAGAGGCTTTTAGAGGCTTTTAGAAACTTTTAGAGGCTTTTAGAGGCTTTTAGAGGCTTTTAGAGGCTTTTAGAGGCTTTTAGAGGCTTTTAGAGGCTTTTAGAGGCTTAGAGGCTTAGAGGCTTTTAGAGGCTGCAGAGAGTTAGCGACCCCTCTTCACGACACTATGGAAACATGTTCCAATCAGTTGCTCAATGGAGCCAGGTCGTTGTCGTCCAGCCTATACCGGGGTGCTGGCGCAGATGGAACAAATCTTGAAGAGTAAGCCGAAGCGCATCAATGACTTCAAAGAAGAGTCTGAGATGCTCAGCCCTGAAAATTCTCTTGGAGAAACGTGTGTACATGATAGAAGTATGAGATCCCAAGCATTGAAAGCATAAAAACATGATGTGGATTACATAAAGGTTTTTCTTGGAGAAACATGTTGGCAGCAATTTCATGGGGAGGGCGGGTGTCTTATTTTGTCTTGTTTTGTTGTTGGTTGTTGGTTGTTGCTGTTGTTCTTCTTCTTCCTCCTCTTCTTTTTTCTTCTTCAAGAAGTCTACTTACTATGCTGAATGACTGGTTGAACCTTTCCATTTTTTGTGAGGGGTTTGGGGGATGGAATTTGTAAAACCCCTGAAGATGAAGAATGTTGAAGATGCTGAGTTTTGAAGTAGTTTCACGTGTCGGTTTTTTCGTGTGTCTTGTTCTGGGTAGATTCCCCTGCATATTGTTGCTCTTGTTGGTCGATGGATTTGAAACCATATGATTCTCACTGATGATAAACGTGAAGGTGGGAAAACTGCGTGAACAAGACGTTTTGCTTGAATGGGATGATGCAAATGTCATTTTGATGTGTGTTTTGTGGGTTGGTATTGCACCATGTTATGTGTACGATGAAGATGTCTATTATATCCCATTATATCATATCCTCTTATAATATATGAATCATAAAGAAAGAGGATTGTTCATTCATCACATCCCATGTGAGCATGACAAAAGATATGCTGGTCCAGAACGCTAACGTCCATGCTTTATGTGAAGAAACATGATTCCAGAAGTCCCGGATTTGTTTTCGGGTTCCCAGCAATTCAATTGGAAAGATTTGGTTTCAGAGTGTCGGCTTGGGGGAAAAATGATTTTCCATTCCAATTTCTTTTGCACTAATATTTTTTGGACAAAAAAAGGGTGGTGGTCACCGCAAGCCAATCAGATTTTCAAGCAGATTGATATTTCCATCTCTTAGGGCTGGAGCCTCCGAAAACAGCCCTCCAAAAATCAAACCCTTCCCCTCAGAGGAACGGGCCGGGAACGGTCGTCGTTTCCAGCGCCATGATTCAGGAAGTGCTTTAAAGGTGATAATCGCCTCTACCACATTCCGCGGATGCTCACACGCTCGGAGGCTCGTAACGTTTTAAGATGTTTTTTTAATGTTGAAAAACTGGGAGAAGGTTGAAAGATGTTGATGTTGTAAACAAGACGAAACAGATAATGCTACTTTTCGATATGTAGATTGTATCCCCTAATTATCATATTT
The DNA here is from genome assembly GCA_000507305.1 of Breviolum minutum Mf 1.05b.01. Taxonomy (NCBI): domain Eukaryota; class Dinophyceae; order Suessiales; family Symbiodiniaceae; genus Breviolum; species Breviolum minutum. Next base: position 71,685 of record DF241667.1, on the reverse strand, counting down.
ACAGGGTATGGATATGTATGTTTTAAATGTTTTCTATAATATACATCCCAGATGATGTGCAGAAACGCCGTTCACAGTCGAGTTACATATAGAGACTTTCAAGTCATGAGGGTTCCAAGGTTCCAATTTGGAAACCATGAAATGGTAAGTTTTGGCAGGTAAATGTTGGCACTTTACCAAGGTCTTACCTTTTGGGGGGGTACTGTATCCGAATTGAGATTATATGACTTGGGTGTGGTCCGCCCCTTCCCAGCAAAGCAGGGACCACCAGCCAATTTTTCGACCATGAAGGAGAACATAATAAGCGAGTCAGGATTTTTCAACCCATCAAAAATCACTGCCACCCTTCAGCTAGGATCTCCTGGAGGTCGAGATACCCTTTCCCAACTTAAGCTGGATGTTATTCAATTTTGATCCGCTGGTGAAAGATGGTCAGAATTTTAAGAAATATATAATATATATATATATATATTTATACAACTTACCGCCCAGGCAATGCAGTGTGCAATATGGCAAGAAAGTTTGGTGAGAATGTAAATGTTCATGTAGATAGAATATGTAGGTTACAAAAACATATTTATAATTTTGTAATTGTTTTTTTTAGATATTAAGGGTGATCTGGTGAAAAGCAATGGAATCTTGGAACAGTTTTTTCGACCTTTTCGGAATGCAGACATTTCATGTGTTCCACGATGGTGGGCACCCCCGGCCGAAGGCTGACAAGGTCATTGCAGGGGTGGCACAACGTGCTCAAGCGCTACGACGTTTGGTGATGGATGTGAATTCGCGCAAGGCGCCACTAGTGCAGCACATCTTTTTGGTGGGAAGAGTTTCCCATTAAAAACAGGTGTTTTTTGCGGGGTACTACAACTGATGTTAGGAAACTGGTAAAACAAAAATATTTTTGTTGGACTTGATACGCCCTATGATAAGTCATGGAAAGCGGAAACTTTAGTCAGTGGCTGTTTGGAAATTTATGTTGTTAGCTGTTATCACTTTTTTGATATTTTAAAATCGTTCATGTTGAAGTTACAACCACCTCTTGGCGAAACGTTGTATTTGTCATGTTGGCACACTGTTTGAACATGGTATATTATATATATATATATTGTATTCAAGTGTCTGAAACCTTCAAGCATTCTTTTCCCTTGGACCAACATTTTGTGTTTTCGGCACCGCGGAGACGACGTGGACCTGATTCCTCTCCAGGAGATGAAGGTAGGACAATTGAGCTGTGTACGAAGTGGCGCACTTCCTCGAGAAGTCTTCAATCGAATTGCAGCACGTGCAGGGGAGCAATGGACCCAAAACTTGGTTGAAAAGGAGGGGTGAAAGACAACAACACCTGGAATTGGGACGAATTATGTTTTTTTTTTTATGTGTTTTTTTGTTTTTTGAAGATTTGGGATACTTTGGGGAAGTGGTGGGCCAGGTCTATTTGTATGTGGCAAAAAAGAGGTATGGAAAAGATACAGCAATCCAAGTGGCTCAGTGATGGAGTCCAAGTGGCTCAGTGATGGTCATTATTCAGATTTACTCAATGACATTCAAAGTTGCATTAATAATCATAAGATAAATCATAGATATATTTTCTACTATTCATCATATCATAGATATTTACATAGAGACATATAAGATACTTAATATACAGTATCAATTCATTCGTGTGTTTCTTCCATCAAGATGTCAATCCCATCTTCCCAGTGGGCATGTTTATCTCCCTCATGTTTCAAGGTCCTGTCGCTGTTACGCTTCTGGCAAGATCCTGCTGGTGTATTTTTGTCAGATGCTGGCCCACGGTTATCGCCTCCTTTAAAATCACCTTAAAAATTAAGAAATCTTGCAATGTCATGCAATGTCCAGAGCACCTTTGTCATATCAAATTTTGACCTCACAACCAGCTGATATTGATCCTTTTATTCCAGGAGGGCGAGTCAAAGAAGCTTTACTGGAATATGTGGTATGGTCCAGATATCATCCGTGGTCCTTCAGAGAATGGCCATGACTTCTATGTGGTCGAGGTTCAGAGGGTTTGGTGATGTTTGGTGGTAGCTTTAGCTTTGTCGTTTGTTGCCCTGGTCGCGTTTGTTGTAGCACGTGCGGTGGTGCAGTAGGCGAAAACCTGATGCCTGAAAACGACGACACATTCGGCTTGAAAATGATTGGTTGGAGTTTAAGTTCATGTTTGCAGGGGATTTAAAGTAAGGAATCCTAGCATGTCCTAGCAACATCTAGTAGCCCCTGTGTAGATGGAAGAATTCTTGCACCTGCTATATATGAAAAGGAAAGCCTCATGATATGTATCAACTGTTTGTTTAGCCAGATTTATTCCATCAACAGTAGCATTTGATGAAGTTTGATTTCAGATAAGGTGGAACCTTGAATCTGTATCCTCACTTTTCTTTGATCAACCAATCCTCATCATCAATGTTTGATGAACGCTTCAGCATCCTTAATCATCCTAAACCTATCAACCCTCCCATCTACCTTATCCATCTATCTTTCTATGGTTCTATCCTTCTATTCTGCTATTCTATTGTTATATAGTTCTATCTCTATTCATGCGAAATTATGTATATATGTATGCAATGTATGCACTGCATATAGACAAAATTATGTAAATGCGAATATGTATGTATCTATATATATATATACCCATAGGATCCATGGGACTGGTATATTCACCCACATTTACCATCAAAATTAACCATTGATGTGGGTGAATATACCAATCCCACGGATCCTATATTCTTTGGGATATACGCTTCCTGGAACTAACATATCCCCTAAGCAAAGTCAATCTTGAGTCGATGATCTTCCGAACTTCCCGTTTGGCGGGATATGTGATCGTTCCTGTAGAGGCTACATCATACCCCCCCAAAAAATTAACATAGAACCTGAAAATGGTGAATTGGAAGATGATTTTCCTTTCTTTTCATGGGTGATGTGTAGGGGTTCCAGCCGTTATTCTTCCAGGGGGTACATGTACCCTCCCTGAAACTAACATAGCCCATGAAAATCCCCTAGTAAATACCATCAAAATGGTGGATTTTCATGGGCTATGTTAGTTTCAGGGAGGGTACATACCTTCTTGTTGTCTTCAGGACAACCTCGGCTACGTGGGCGGCTTTGGTGATTTGCCTTTGGCCCGTGCTGTTTTGTTGGGAGAAGCTCATGGGTCGAAAGGACAGCGGCGGAAAGGATACACCTTGGATTTAAAATGGGTGTGAACCTAAAATTGAGCCCGGAAAACATGGATATCTTAGGATTATATATTGATTTATATTATATACCAAATTTGCAAATGCAGAAAATATGCTTCTTTCCATGAATTTGAGGAGAAATCAATGGATTAATATGGATTAAGATTCGCAGATGTCCATATTTGTTCGAACGCTTCGTGCTTTGAAGCCTTTGAATCATGTCGGTTTTCAAACAAAAGAAGAAGGTGATTTCGGGTTTCTTCGGATTTTCGGATGACATGAAAGTTTAAAACCAAAGAACAACGGTTGTTCACAACGAAGATTTCTGGGATTTGACAGGTTTTGTTGGTTGATAGAAGTGGAGATTTGACTTGTAATCCTTGTAATCCTGACGTACCCAAGTTACTTGAAACCCGACCAAACTCATGAAAGCTCAGAATTTTCCAATCGTAAGATGGAAGCTGGACATGATTCCTTGCATAGGTATTTATACATGTATACATCAGTATACAGTACCGGGTACCGCTTGTTTTGGTGGATATTGAAGTAATCGCCATGTGCTCGTAAACAAAAGAGGTTCGGAAACAAAACATGAACACTGAACCATGGACAATTTGGTAGATGACCTTTACCTTTTCCTTTGCTGGTGAATTTGTCAGATTCCTGTCCTTCAATCTCTTAAGCCGTAGGATCTCCACGGGGGGATGGCAAATTATCTTTCCAAGTAGTAGGTCCAAAGCCGGGTTATGGACCAATGGTTGACGAAACGGTGGTGGATTCAAATATTCGAATTATTTTCACCTAAGAAAACCTTGGTGGATTCAGAGATTGCCATTTTGACAAAAGCGCATATTTCTAAAAAAACAGGTGGGGCCTGGTGGTTTAAACCACCAACCATCGAAAGTCCTATCCGAGCTGTTACACTCCCTGAGAACTAACATATCCCCTAAACAAATGGATGGTTGGAAGATGTATATGATTTCCTTTTGAAATGGTCCCTTCTACGTAAAAACCCGTTAGTTTTTTCGGGAGCTTTATAAACTTTCTTCCAGGGCGAAATGACATCTGGACATCGCTGTTCCAGGATTTCCAGAGTTCAAACCCTTTCTGGAGCTGGAGAATGCCGAAAGGTGGGGTATACCGTCTTCCAGCCGGTGGTTCGTCGGGACCGACCGGTTTTCCAGGGTGACTGATTGAAGCGCTTTAACGCTGATTATTCAACCGAGGTCCGAAAAAAAAATTAAGCGTGTCTTTTGAAACGGTGGAAAACCCGGTTTCATGATTTGATCTTCTATCATTTTTGCAAATTTATTTTTCTTCCTTTTTTTGTTTACAACACATTTACAAAAAACGCAGGGGGGGTAATAGAAATGCTTTCGATCCCTGTAAGGCCCTGGATTCAGCCGTCAGGAATGGTCCATTAGTTCACCATCGATTTTGCTGAAGGATTGCCATTTGATTGCCCAGTTTTTGAGTAGCTCAACTGGTGCATGGTAGATGAGGGATGGGATCATCAAGCTTGATCCGAGTCGATCTTGTTTGGCTTGTTTTTTTTTCAGTACTCACATGGTTTTTGGTAGATTTGTTGTGTTCTTCCAAGCATCCAAAATGATGCACATCTAAGTGAAGATATTATTGATTCGTAATGTTTGCTACTCGTACGTCGTACTTGTTTGCTTGCAATTGTAATTTAGCCTACTTGAAAAGGCTCTCCCTTGAAGAAAAAAAACATGTTTCACGGAGGTTGTATGAAGAGATGGCTGCACACTACCGACGTCAAGTGACGGAGGGAGAGAAGGTGTGGGCACCTGCCATGTGTGCTGAAAATCGTGTCGCATACGCTTAGGATCCTATGTGTGGTTTATATACTGTATGAACTATACAGCATGTTTATTTTACCTACATGTTCATACATCTTCCATTGTCCACGAAAGATCAGTCAAAATTTCAGTAGATATACCATACAGTAGGATCCTATGATATACGGTTGGATGCTTCTTTTTCCAATAATCCTGGTGCAGTAGAATCTTGCCCAAACTTGGAGACCAACCACTCTTATTTCCAGAACCCTGACCCTACTGGCTGCCAGTATCATCCTGTACAGATAATTTATAAATTTTAAACCATGGCCTGGTAAACTACCAGTTACCAGCCACTCAACTGGTTCAGGATGTTTGCCACTACCACAGAGTTTGTCTATAAAAAGTTAATGGTGAATGTTGCATTGTTAAGGAATGTATGACAACCAGGATATGTATATAGTACGCAGTCAGCCACCTGTATTGCTGTCACTGTTCCTCGGTCTTAGGCAGGAACATGACCTGAAACCCTTAAAACTTAAGGAAGGAAAAGGATTTGGAACTTGTTTCCCCACCACCGAGAGCATGCTTGATTTATTTCACTACAATTTCGTTTTGATCAGATTAGAGCGACCAACCCGCCGGCCGGTCACCACAAATAGTGGTTTGGCAAGGGAATTCCCCCAACAGACTGTGAATTCATGTTTCGGAATAGTAATTTGCCAAGATATGATGATTTGAAGAACAGCCTTTGAAACACCACTATGATCAAGTACCGCTTGCACCCTGAAACTATAGGAGAGATTCTTGAGAATTTTTTGTTAAAAGAAACACTGCAGGAATCCATACTCAGATATAATATCATATATCAGTACGTATATACTGTATGTTGTATAGGGTACATATTGTCTATTTTGTTAGCTCTAAAGAGGTGGCAAACATACCCAAAATTCAACTGAGACAGAAGATCACCTTCTATCTCAACACACACATCGATTGTTGAAAGCTAAATCCGATTTAGGATGAACTCTGTCTGGTTTGCCAAGTGGCTGTCATATGTATCACGTAATGGTGGTGGTAGTAGTAGTAGTAGTAGTAGTAGTAGTAGTAGTAGTAGTAGTAGTAGTAGTATTAGTATTAGTAGTAGTAGTAGTAGTATTAGTAGTAGTAGTAGTAGTAGTAGTAGTAGTAGTAGTAGTAGTAGTAGTTTTTTGTTGTTGTTGCTGTTGCTGTTGTTTTTGTTGCTACCAGGTACAACTACCCAACAAATGTCGCTTCCAAACTGCACTGCGTCTAGGTGGTAGTGCTGTACTATCACCGTTCGGTGCGTGATGACAACGAGGATCGTCGCTTGGTGACCTTGTTGCGACAGAAAGGTGCCTTGGTGGCAATGGAAATGAAACGTGGAAGAAGATATATATATATATATATACACAGTATCAAAGAAAAGATCAGTCTAGAATATGCATGTCCCTGATTTTTTTGGATGGGATAGATGTATATGTGCAGTTACATCAATGTGTTATATATTATATGTTATACACATATCAGATATTTATACATTACCCTGCAAGGTATTGTTTTGAAGTGTCGTTTTGTTCCCACAACAACTCAGTTCGATTAGAAAAAAAACAAACATCTCGATTAAAACGACACCGGATTCCGAGGTTTAATTCCTGTGCAGTTGCCGGATGAGAAGGGACCACGAGAGGATCAACCCAGGCCATTTTTGGAGATTTCCTGGAGGTGAAAACATCACCTTTTTGGGGCTTGAAATCAACAACTATTTCCACCTCCATTAGGCTATCAATAGGGGGCTCACCTTCGGGGGGTGACAGTTTTTGGCAAGTTCTGTTGGTTGTTTTCATGGACTCATCAGCCAATAGGACTTGGAATTTGTGGATATGTTGGGTGAATATTTAGATCTGCTTCCAGGTGATTCATCACCGAGTAGATCGGGGAAAATATGAAAACATATATTAGTTGTTACTTCCCATCATTTTTGTTCAAACAAATGTTTTCAGTACCTTACATGGAAGGCTTGTGTTTAACTCCCGTTTTACAAATTTTCTTCAGGTGGCTGTGACTTTGACGGTCCAATCAAAAAAACCCACCTTTCGACAACGAGAAGACATATCCCACCTTTCGACTTTCGCCAAAATCATCAACTCAAAAGGCCGTTAAGGCCGTGGATATGTGGATGTTCCCAGGACGTACTAAACCTTGGTGGGTCTCTTCCTGGGGATGTTCAGGAGCCACTTCGAAATGCCTAAGATGCAATGGAAATCACGCCTTTTTCAATAGGAAATGCACACATTGAGAAAATCGCACATGATTGTGAATACACTACATTTAGAGATGGCGGATATTCCATTGCTTTAGATAATACAAGGGTATCCATTTTTTTTACAAATTCCATGTTTGGCCATTGTCATTCCATTCTTCAATCAACCCATTGCCAAGTTCACCCCTCGGCACATGCCTATTTTTTTCAGTACTGCTTTTGATGCCACCTGGGATGTATCAACACCCTTGTTTTCTAATGGGATAAACTACCGTTTCGGCAACTAGTTTTCACGCTGGATTTCTGAACCAACAATATAATTAGGGGATTTTGGTCATCATGAAATCACCCCCAAAAGTTGAAGGATTGTCCCGCAAAGTTGAGAAAGAAGATACATCGCCGTCATTTTGCAGACACCCAGGGCCTCTAAGCAGCTGAGGAAAATCCTTGCAAAAGGAATCTCTTTCTTCAAGGGCTGATTTTCAGCTTCCGTTTTAAAACTTCGGGGGTGCAACTCACCCAATTCTTGATGCAGTTTATTGGTTTGAATTTACCCCTCCCATAAGCATGATTCAGTGAAAAATGAATCCCTCCACTAGGATCGGTACCTTTCAAATCACAAAATTAACCCAGAATCATTCTACCTGAATTTTCCACATACACTACTGTTGATGGTTCAGAAATCCTGCACCAATTAGTCAATTTATCCCATTATTTCCCATATTTCTACACATCCCAGGTGGTTTTTTCTTGCCGGATTTCTTCCATCAACCGTTGTATGATCTCAACAAACCCCACCGGGGCGGCCAGGTTGGTGGTACGTCATGGCCGTGTCTATCTGGTGACGTCCACGAGTCAACAAACCCCACGGGATCGAAGTCGGAGTCCACGGCGGCAAGCTTCACCTGTTAGGGGAGCAAAGGTGGGGTTCCCTGAGGGTGGTGGAAAACGGATTTTTCAACAAAAACGTCCAACTTTAGTGGTTCAAACATGGAAACTATTTTTGAATGAATTGAATTAATGGAACATTTAAAGTGAATGTATACGACGTATACGAGAGTTCCATGGATGGTTTTTCGGGCTTGATGATTTGGTAGAATCAATGTGTCATAGAGAAGATACCATGAAAAACAATGTTAGTATTGTCTAGGTGGTGGTTTCACATATTTTTTACTTCCACCCCTTACCTGGGGAAATGATCCAATTTGACAAATATTTTTCAAATGGGTTGAAACCACCAACTACACTATTGATGTATTTTGACTTTTATCGATGGGTCGTCAACGTCTCAGACTGATGGACTTGCAGGAAAAAGCCTTCTCAACATGGATCTGGACATGTTTTTGTTCTTTTTTTGAAGCATATTTCAGCTTGATGCACGTATGACCGTATGACAATGGAAAACGCGACGGTTCGTGTTTTGTTTGCTGAGGATTGTATATATTGTATGTAGTATAAATGTAAAGTATTTTATTGCGCAAAGGGATTCACCATTCATCTTTGGATTCTGTGTGACACCAACAGCAAATTCCATTGAATTCGGCAGTTGCAACTCTAATTTAGGTTGGTTGTATTACTCTTTTTTTTGTCTTATCCCTTTATGCAAAAGTCTTTGCAACTTAGAACATCCATGTTTGTTTGGTTCATTGCGACCTGGCTAACAATCGAACATGCTAGTTTGGGCACATGTGGCAACAACTTGGTTTGATTTGGATCGAATCATTGAACATGTACAGGGCGATCTGAGGCGCCCAACGAAAACACCAATCCATTTCCCATAGGATCCATGTATGTATGATATGTTTAGTACACATTTGGATGATTTTTTTAATGGTAAATGATAGGTAAATATGCCATAGATTCATGGATCCTTTGGGTTTAGTCTCCCCCGTCTCCGCCCGCATACACAAGTCATTTGGCCGCCACTGGCCAACCCCTTCAACTTGCCAAATGCAAACTTACCCAAAATTTCAGCCCCAAAATCATGTTTTTTTTCCGTACATGTCATAAGAAGAGAAATGAAAACCGAATCTCTTTCAAAATGGCAACCTTTTTTTCAGGTTTTGCCTGGGTGAAGAAAAATGACCTCCCAAAAAAATATCAACATCTCCCCCTCCCTCCCTACCTTGGTGGCACTTTTACGAGTCAATGATTTTCCTGGGGTTTCATCAGTGGCCACAGCTGCCAACCCAGGCGGCGACCTCGGAGGTTTCAGAGCCCGTTGGCTTGGTCGTATTGTTGTCGGAGCCAACGGATGTTCAACCTGGACATGCCAGTCACCCGGTGGCGTTGAAAGGGTAGAAAGGGTAGAAGCTTAGGTAGGTTCTGAAGGGTGGGGGGGGGGGTAACAGGGGTTTGAGGTGATTTTTGTTGGAAGTATTTCTATATGTATAGACGTTGAAGAGAAGAAACCACGATTTGGGGATGATGCATGATGTTTTGGATGGAATTCTATAAGGAGAATTCGAGTTGGAACTTCGGTACTACGCTGCTAGGTGGGGTTATGATGTTGGATTCTGTTGGATGTTAAAACACTCATCGCCATGTTGGATGTTGAACAACTGTCCACAGACATGGCCATGTTTGGAGAGGGACAGTATATTTTTGCACCGAAAACTTGGAAGTTTCGGGTTTAGGAGGGTAGAAAAATGCATGATTCAAGGGTATTGGTACAAATCACATCAGGGTATTTGGGAAGTTTGATAACAAGGTAGCAAGGATGTGACTGAGAAGGAAATGTGACAAAGGTTCCAGGTTGCAGATTTCTCCCTACATTTTCGGAAACCGGATCTAAATTATTGGTGAAACCAGGGGGCACTGGCGGCGAGAGATTCAGGGCCAAATCTGCAACCCTGAGGTTGCATCGGGTATTAAAAGCCGAAAAAGAATCAGGTGCTAATCACTCCTTCGGGCCAACAACAACTTGGTGGCCGTTGGTGTCGAGATGTATTCCTATCGCCTATAAATGGCCGAAAATGAATGGGTCTCCCTGGGCTTTGATCCCTATAAGTGGACTTATACACTTGATGGAAAAAAATCTGCAATAATGTATGTAAATATCATGTAAATATCCCATTACTTACAGGTTTTCATACAAGCGGCTAGTACATGTTTGGTGGTTAGCCAGATTTATTCCATTAGAAGTACTAGATGTACTAGGGTGTCCATGGAAGTTAGTAACTACTTCGTTGGTCTGTAACCTATTTAGGGGACTTACACCTATACTTATATGGGGTGGAATAATCCATTTACAACTGTTGATGGAAGAAATCCTGCACCAGTTGATATGGTAATTTATACCATGAATTACAAAGTTCTCTACAGCCCAGGTGGTTGTTTGAGATTTCTGAACCATCAACAGTAAGTACCGTCCCACAGGATCCATGTATGGGACTGGTATATTTAGCGTAACATTTTAATTGTAAAAATCAACCATTCATGTCCCATACCATCCATGTATGGTATATTTACCTACATTTGGTCAATTTTTGTGGTAAAAGTAGGTGAATATACCATACATGGATCCTATGGGTGTAGGCAAATATACCAGTCCCATGGATCCGTAACGGGCATCATGGGCATCCCAGTAACCCTTCCTCAGGCACGAAGCTCCGTTCGGCCTTAGATGAAGCACGACAGCGCATCGAAGCCTATGAGGATTTTGGAAACGATGAAAAAAAACGCAACGGTGGAAGCGCGATGTTTTTTGGCTGTTTTTTTTCAGTTAAAAAATGGAAAGACCACCAGGTGGTTATACACCATGGAAACAGCAAAAAAGACATACACATATAATAATTAATCAGTATATATATATAATGTACGGGAAACATATGGTAATTCAATAGCTTAAAGGTTTGAGTAATATAGGTCATCTTGGGGATTTTTTTTTGAAGAAATGAATGTCGGAAGCAGGAATCATGAACCCCTTGTACCAGTAGGAGTTTCACCAAGGTTATTTATGGTGGTTGAGATATGAAATGGTTTTTTCGATTCTTGGATTGGGACAATTTTATACAATTTTGGTAGACAAAACATCTCACGAAAAAAGGTGTAAGAGTGTAATTCAGAACGATTTCTCTCGTGAAAGTGGTACCAATATGTTTTAAGTTTTCTGGACAAGGTAGCCATGAAACAGATATTGCTTCGACAGAAACTCTCACGCCTGTTTTTAGCGAGCCATTTGATCTTCGATTCCATCCAGAGTACTTTAGAAGAATATCGTAGGGGTGGTAAAGGTCATGTATGGGAAGTTGTGTGGAATGGTCCGACAGTGAATTTCATGAATTTTCCTTTTTGTCGTATGGGAAGTTGTGGGAGTTCTTCATGAACAGTGGTACTGGAATTAAGCAGGGCCCAACGGCCCAAAGGTAGCACATCTATCTTAGAAATTGTTGATGGTTCAGAAATCCTGTGAACTTTCTTGTCCCAGGATGTTTGTTAAACAAGTGGTTCATTGATTTCGGATGTTTCAACGAGAACAGTGACCTCAGAAAGAGGTCATCTTAAAGTGTACACATAACATATCATACACGGAATTCTCGTGTCATTTAGTCTCTTTTACTGGATTTTCAAAAAAAAATGGTCCCTGAATTTTATATATATATATATTTATATTTATATATACATCAAACGCTGATGTGATTTGATTTCTTGAAGTGTTTTTGCATCAGCAGTTTTGAATGGAAAAAATGCCAGGAGATGGAACAAAAAGAAAAGATGAAGGCTGCCAGGAACGAGAAATCCTTGGTCTCGGTGAAGAGTAAGGTGGATTTTTTGGACACGGAAGGCAACAAGAGTTTCTGGGATGGCGAAAAATGATCCAACAGCCGACCTCGAAGCAAAAACATATAGCAGCAACTGGCCTTCCATTTTTACAAAGTTAATTCAAGGTAGTACTTGTGTTTTTTTGAAATTTTCCATATGACTGGCCCCAAATATGTAGCTGGCTACGTGATTTTGTGTTGGGGAATGGTATAGCGAACATATATAGCATAAAAATGCATAAATATATATATATATATATAATCATGTACACAAAGAGATGTTATCATATATATATATGTACATATGTGGTTACATATGGAAGTCTTTTGAGGGTAGCAAGTTGAAAACAAAGACATCCCTGTGATCTCAAAGTCTTTTGCAGTTGTTTTTCCAAAATTGATGGCAAAGTTGCACCCCTTTTGGGATCCTTTACAGTCGCAAAGCTGAAAAAATGATGTGGCTCAGCTGGTTTTCTCCTCATAAGGAGTGACCAAAACCATTCAAAGAATTTTGATGAGTGTTCTCCAGGTATTTTGGTGTCATACTTACATGTCAGTATAGTATAGATTGTTTTACCATTTGAAATGATGCAGCTTTGTCCGAACATCGGTATTATTACCACGGTTTCGGTGAAACGGACCGGGACACCACTCCTGTGGGACCTCCAAATGAGGTTCCATTCAAATGAAAGGAGGAAAGTTGATCTGGACGTGGACAGAAAAAGGTACCAACCAAAGTGTGCCTTGGCATCCCAGGTTGGAGATGAGTCGTCGGAGACGGGTGGAGACGGAACTCAAGGCCTACGACTTTTAAGATAAGAAAGGGGCCTTCTCTTAAAGCGTTCTAGTCCCAAAACAGAGGACACATTGCTTCCATATACAGGCATGTATATATATATATACATTTACAATATACATGTATACATATATACACACAATCATATCTCAATTCCTTCTTGTTGTGTTTTTGTGTACCTTCTCAAACTTTGGTAAAGATCCGATCCTATCAACTGATGGATTTGGTCCCGGGACCAATCCACCCAAAACCGAGGTAATCCCCCGAAAAATTTGCCTTACCCATAGGCTCCATACTTGGAATATGTTTCGTAAATTTACCATAAATTTAAGCCAACTATAGGTAGATATCCCATACATGAAGCATATTAGTTATATAGATTTGATTTTTGAATTGTAACTTGCTGAGAATTAAAAAGGAAGTGAAAGCAACAAATGGATGGCGACGGCCAGGTTGACCTTTAGATGTCGGTTTATTTACTGATGCAGTGTCCTGATGCATGACTGAAATCAGTCTTACCGTACGTGCCCTAGTGACTACTAGTGCTCCAAATACCCTACAAGAAGGTGTTTAGGTATCTAAAACCAATTCCCAAACCACTCGCAGAAGGGATTGGAGCATAAGGGATGGTACATCTACCATACAGACATTGTATCGAATGTATGGTAGATGACTCTATGACTTTAGATATACGCTTTAGATACCTGTACGATCAACAAGATATGAGCACATGTTTTCAAATATCTGTGCAGTGGAAGTAAGTAGTGGTATGTATGTGCACATAGTTATGGGGTGCAACGTTTAAATACGTGGAGCTATCGAACCCCCGTGTTTGATAGCACTCAACAAACGACACATGGGTTTAGTTTAATGAATTATTTATAGGCACGGAACTATATATGATATATTTATATTATAATGTATATGTGTACATAATATATATTTGCATTCCACAGACCCATACATTTAAATACAAAGATATGTATTTCACAGATAAGTCCAAGGATGCGCAAAAAATCATATCTACCAGATCCCCTTGACCCCCCACAAGTCGACCGGGACCGTGACCCGTGAGGAACGTACCCATGGACCCTTACGCTACAACGTGGCCACTGGAAAGTTGACCTTTGGCGACTCCTATCATTACAAGCCTGATGCTGAAGGTTTGGAACTAGGTGATGGGGGGGATTATATATACCTATTTTGCGGGGATCATATATAGGGATCATATTTGTATATACTGTGCATACTACCCAATAGGTGATGGTTTCAATATATTTTTTATTTCTTTCCTTACCTGGGGAAATGATTCAATTTGACTAATATTTTTGAACATGGGTTGAAACCACCACCTAGTTTGGAATTCCTTGGAGTTCGTGGTGCGTTTTGTTTTGATTGGTTTGATTTGGTTAGGGTGAAAAAGAAAACATGTGATTCTTGTTTGAATAGATTTTAGTGGTGGGCACTGTCTCTAGATACATGCAAATATAGATATATATATATATACATATATACATACTCTGTTTTTACCTGTGGTTGTCAGATTCTTTGGAGCGGCGTTGGCAAAGACTTTTAGTAGCATTGACCAGTGATGGCTAAGCCAGCGAAAAATCATGAAACTTGTAACTGGTGGGCTTGTGGGTGGGTTTTTGTGATGAGATTAGGTTTAGGTTTCAATCATACTGTTGATGGACGACATCCTGCACCAGTTAATATGCGGCTTATCCCATTATTTACAATGGTTTATACATTCATTCCAGGTGGTTATATAGCGGGATTTCTTCGATCATTGCAAATCAAATCTCAGATCTAAAATCTCAAACAATTTCATCATCGAATCCCTTCTTCGATGGCAGGTCTGAAGAAATTGGAACAACATTGGGAATTGAGCCATCTACCCATTGAGGCTTTGATCCGAGTTCTATGGATCATCATATGATCAGCTGGGAAAATTTCTTGCTTGAGTTCATAGAGCGGGGGATTGTGTCAGATATTCATGCTTTTGTAAATGCATATTATGTAACTGCAAATTATGGTATATATAAAATCCCTGTGAATTAGTAACTACCTGTGGAAGTAAATGGCCATACCGTTGACTTTAAGGGAGGTGTTTGGTTTAAGATCTAGCAAAAGGATCATACGAGCAAATCAAATGTCAATTCTCGCTTCATAATGATTTTGTAAGCATCATTTTGCATTATGATTTAGTGCCATTTCTAGGTGTTCAATGCCAAGGGTCCAGAGACAGGTTTTTTTCGACATGTGAGCCAGGAAGATAGGTAAAGCTTAAGCTGGATTGGCAGTCATAGGATGTCATAGGATATGTTGGATGATCAGGACTCCAACTAACCCAGCCTCTCCCAGTAGGAACAAATTGTCGACATTTTCGGATACTTTTCCGTAAAAAAAGATGTGTGAGCTATTGATTCCCATCGAGTGTTCATTTACTTGTTCAGCCGGATTTGCTTCTGCCTTTTGGGGATGCCACATAGCCGGATATAGCTCCTAGCTGCTAGCTGAAAAGATAGAAACCATTCATATGAACACATATTACACTATACACATCTTCCAAGTAGATTATCAATGAAGGATTGAAAGAGCTTACAAGAGACTTCCTGCAAACCTCACCAGTTATAGTCATATCTCCATTGATTTTTCTCCTCAAACAACATCTGCCAGGCACAACGTGCGCACCAAGCAGCCAAGGAATTGAGAGAAGCTGTGGAACAACTCAGTGGCGGTGGCCTTGGCGATCCTAAAGGGGCTCGTGCCTTCGGCGGCCTTTGCCTCAAGCGTTTCCAAGGGTGGAAAAATCCCCAGGGGTTTTCCCCATAAAAAAATTTGGGGGAATCCTTGAAAAGGGGAATCAAATTTATTGACTTTTACCCAAAATTCCGAATTCAAGGATTTATTATAGATTTGGTGATTCAATTTCCCAATTTCGAGGGGATCAAACAATGTAAATCTATAGTCTATAGTAAAATATTAGTTTCCCTACAAAAGTGCATTGTTTGGGTTTATAATGAATGAGCCCTGTTAAAGGGTGGACACTTTTTCTTGTTTGAATTGAGGTCTTGGAGCGGAGGTAATTGAAGTTGGAATCTATGATCTATATATAATCCTTTGAACGAAACCTTTGTTAATTGCGTGTTTCTTTTTTTCGATTTCAAAGCATTTTTGGATAAAAGAAACATGTTCATATTTTGAAACTTAGTAGTAAGATTTTTCGCTTTTCGATGACTATTCGATTCAACTGCGACAAAAAATCCACTGCCTAGGGCTAGGGCCGTCCGCTGAAATAGTTGAATTTGGGGATGATGGATACCTTCAGGAATCCCAACGCCACAAAGTTCTTTTGAGTTTATTGGGGTCGGGATAGGTTGCCCAAGGGGCATCGTTTTACGAGATAGATGTTTGAAGAAGCGATGTTGTCGAGCACGTCTTGTTGGGTGAAGAACGCGTTGTTTGGGCCTTCAATGTTGAGCCGTTTTTGGTAGGTGATGTTTCAGCTTACGTTTCTGATCCTGCTTTGAGCCCCCAAATTGGGAATTATTTATATAATGAATTGTTTCAAGGGATTGCTCAACAAGCAACTACAGTACTTTTGTACGGGAACATATATTTTGAGTTATGGTGTATTTTCATGATGTTGACTTTGGCTGTAGAAGCAACCTTCCAAGTTGGTGATGTCAACAAAAAATTCGGTTCACACAGTGGATTCTTATATTTTTTGTGGATATTGTGTTGGGACTTCAGAGCCAATTTTCAGACATACCCTTGATGGTCTTGGAGGGGATGTTTAGTTCTTATTGTAAGTGATTTCAATATGTTTCAATCATGGTTTGCTTTTCACCCACGAATTCAGGAAGGGTTGACCATTCGATATAAATGTTTCAACTGAGTTGTAAGTATACAGAATATACTTCAAGTCGGTGTAATCAACATTTAGAATTTAGACTAGACTTCAGGTAGCTCAGTGAATGGATGCACAGTGCCAACTTGAAGGAGTTCAAACATTTTACACCTCTTAAGACGCCGTTTTATTTCATATCCGGGGTCTACCCTGCAACACCTTTATCTCTACTTCACCTTTTTGTTTGATGCTACTAGTTGATAAATCTGTATGATTTATCATTCTCTAATTAATTGCATGTTGCTTTTATTTTTAAACTCTAGCCGTGTATTTTCATGGTCCAAGACACAAAAATCCTCCCCCCCTTGGCATGACCAAACCATTGAACTACCACAGCACCGGACGTTTCTTCCAGCTCAGAAAATCAACTCTTTCGCCTGCTGCGGGCCGACGACAAGGAAGGCTGGCAACGTTTGATGGAAGGGAAACAAGGGGATTCTTGGCCTTGAATCCTTCGCCGGGTCTGACATGGTTGGAAAAATGGGGACAGCCCAAGTTGGCACAAATGAAGTGGAGTATGGAATCATCCGAAGTTACTTAGCAGCCAGCAATGTGCGCAGGTTGGATAATATATATATATATTACACTATATATATACATATAAGATATATCAAGTATTTATAGTTGAGAAAGAGAGTCAGAGTTAGTGCTTTTCTTTTAATGGTTATTATATTATAAGCCTACTTACGATCATTGGCTCCCTTTTGGTTGGCTTACATGATTCTTAGGTCCCAGGACTTCTGGAAGCTTATTACAAAGGTCGGGTGAAGGTGCACTCGACTTTGTTGTGTTGGGATGATGATGGTGAAGGATGGATGGATGGATGGATGGATGGATGGATGTTTGTATGTTTTTTTTTAGATTGTAGTTCCATACAAAATGTTTTGACATTCAAAAGGTTGATGAAGAGTGGTCATCCCAGTCGATTGGATCATTTTGAAGGGGACGATGCCAACTTCCTGGTGTACCCAAGTATGACATTAAGACATTTAAGACCACCCCCTGTGGCAGCTCCAGCATGGACTTCAGACCGTGGCTGCCACGCAAATTGAAGGTATTCCAGGAGTCCTTAATTTTTATAGTTTTATTCTCAGGAAGCATTTTTTCAGGCCATTTTCTTGGGTGAAACGACATGAACCGCTAGGAATCACATAGATTTACATAGTATATTACTGGCTGACGTTAACTCCGACTCGCAAATTTCGGTGTTCGGGCCGAGAATGTTTCCTTCATCAGCTCGAAGGACCCAAATGATGGTCAAGACCCCAAATCTGCGAACCCCCCACTCCCCAATTTGAAGTAAGAACCCCTATAGCTAAATGCTATTTGGGGAAAAAACGCCAACCAAAAAAAGAGAAATTGATAGACGGTTTTTTTGCAGGGTGAGATACATTCACCATGCAAAATCATTTTTCGAAAAAAAGCCACGAAAAAAAGAGAAGTTCCGGGACCCACGACCCATCCTCCCTGTACATACAGTCACTGTTCTGGGACTGCTGAAGGAACTGGGAAATGGGATGTTGAGGGAGGATGAGACCCCATCCTAGCTTCTTGTTCGCTAGGTGGCTAATGGTCCTGGTTTGGTATTGGTGGAAGACAAGGTCGATGAGTGGTGTGTTGGTCAGATCATGTGAGTTGTTTCAGGAAATGTTTTTTGATATATAATTAGTTGTATAATTTCAGGGGAGGTACAGGGCGTTCACCCAGACCTGTATGTATAAAGGGCTAGATGAATGGATTTGTCGAAGATCTGTGTTTGATGTCAAGGTAAAAGAAGCTTGCGGGTCTAACACTGTAAACAAGCACCAGGTTGCTCAACACATCCGCGGGGAACCAGTGTTTCTTTAATGTTGAGTGTTTGGCTATAGAATGGCCATCCCGGTTACCACTTTATACGAACCAAAGTACTCTCACACAGACAAGACTGTACAATACATTTTTGCTTACCATCCTGGGAATGTTTTGAAGGAATGTCAAGGTGGCAGTTCATGAAGGATAGGCATAGTCTTTTCAAAACCAAGAATTGTCATTTCATAAAGTATTAGGTATGGTGTGATTTC
The DNA here is from genome assembly GCA_000507305.1 of Breviolum minutum Mf 1.05b.01. NCBI lineage: Eukaryota > Dinophyceae > Suessiales > Symbiodiniaceae > Breviolum > Breviolum minutum. The sequence goes on along the minus strand of DF241667.1, from coordinate 52,867 downwards.
CAAGCTGCTCTTAATGCTGGTGGTGAACCTAGCAAAAACTCTACGATTTCATTTAATTGATAAACAAGATATTTGTGAAGGTAAGTCAACTGTCGTGAACGTCTCGGCTTTTCATCCATGCCACCTAGAATTGATGACATCATCAAAACTCAGGGGCATTTCATGAAGAAGATTCGTTTTTGAGAGTTCATGAAAAGACACTTTCACAACCCAGTTCGAAGTATGTTTTTTTTATTCTGGCATGCCTTTGCAAAGATCCAGTGAACACTCACAACAGATCGGATCCAAACATGGATCTTTTCAAGTTTGATTTCAAAAGACAACAAAAGTTGTGTTCAAATCAAAAATCAAATGCACGCTCCTGTAAACTAACATAGCCATGGTAAAAATCTAGCATTTGGACAGTATTTACCCTCCCTGAAAATGACAGCTTGCCCCTGAAAATCAATGGTTGGCAGATGAAATTGCCTTTTGAGATTCGGCCTATTCGGGTGCTATGGTTGATGGAAGAAATACTGCACCACTTGAGATGTATATAAAGCCCTGTCAATAATGGTGGATTCTCCATATCAACTGGTGATCGCCGGATTTCTGAACCATCAACGGTATGTTCGTTTCAGGGAGTGAACCAGGAAAGATCAACGGATTTTTCAGGTTCTTGTAAAAGATTATAGGCAACATATAATCACCCAATTGGCAGTATCCCACTTATATACCCGGTATGTGTTGCCTTCTAGTGGATTATATAATCCCTACCATCTATTTAGAAGGCAACATTCATTACCAGAATCATTCTATGAAAAGATGGGCGAGTTTTTTCCAGCCCAGCTATGGGTTCCAGGAGCTTTGTGCCTACATGGACAAACTCATTCAGCATTACCTTGGTGAGGCAACCACGACGGTCTGGGGTTGGGTGCTAGGGAATAGCCAGAGATAGTCATCCATGTGTAGCTTGTATGTATACTAGGTGTTGGCAACTCAAATATTTTCTTATTATTCACCCCGATTCCTGGGGAAATGATCCAATTTGACGAACATATTCTTCAATTCAGTTGAAACCAACAACTAGATATGTATATATGTATATATACAATACATAAGCAGATATCAGGGTGTTGGTCACTGCTCCCATGGACCCCGTATTGAGTGCAGTCAAACCATGATGACATGAGGCAGCTGCAAGATTGGTTGGATAACACACCACATGACATGGATTGCTCCAATTTGTGAGCCCTCAACACTGGAAACTATTCATAAGCTATTACTGTAGCCATAATCCTAGAGATTGAACCAATCTTAAGGTCCCAAAAGATGGCATTTCTTTCACCAGCTCTCCAATAAACACACTTCACGTCACGTAGGCAAAAAAGTGGATTTTACTACCCCGGTTACATCGGGTGGGTTTTTATCGCCATTACAATCCCTATGTAAAAACCAACCGATCGTATGAGGGAATGTCACAGGAGCTTTGAACGCCGCGATTACCATGTGTTGAGGGGAACATTCCTTATTTTTACCCACGTAAAAATATTTGTGTTATTATATGGGGTGTATTGTGTATTGCTACATTGCTACATTGCACTTGCAATTGAGATTCAAACTTGACCTGGAATGACAAGTGGTTAACTTATATGATGTCACTTGCTACAGGCCGCATGCTTCCTTTAGTTGGAAAGGAGCTACAGTGCCTGTCACTACAGATATTACGTGCCAACCTTCACGTATATACTGTGTATGTGTACATATACATAGAACTCGCTATAAATATGTATATACATTTCTATAACACATCTCTGTGTATATATATACACGTATATATATTTAGTTTTATATATCAATATAATTTACATAGTTCAAATCGAATGCAAAGCTACGTTTTCTTTGCTGACTCATTTTGAGGAAACCAGGTAAGAACTAGCTGCTTGCTGTCATTCTTTTTGCAACATGTGTCTAATGCTCTCATCTTGTTGTGACTTCATTCACAAAATATACATATCCAGCTCCACCTCTGTTTTATGTGATTGAATCTATCCGATCCCTCTTTTTCTGATCAACACATTTATACATACAACAAATAGATGTGTCACACATACATTTTATCTATATCTAGGTGGTGGCAACTCAAATGTTTTTATTTTCACCCCGAAACTTGGGGAAGAAAATCACCAACCCATTTTGACGCTTAGGTATTTTTCACATGGGTTGGTTGAAACCACCATACCTGGGAGATCACCAGCCCAGCGAACTCCACCCTTCGAAAACCTGTCTTCCTGGGTGGCGGTGTGGCCGTTGGTTGGGGATGGTTGGGTTCTTAGGATCCCATCTTGCGGACCATTCCCACCCGGAGTTTCGCCGCAGAACCCCAGTGCCTCGGAGTGAAGTTTTGAAGGGAGCCTAGGGGGGAGTTTAGTTGAGGGCCCTTGAGAAAAAGTATTATATATATATATGTATATTGATATAGATAAATAGGGGCTTATTTTTTATTTAAATGAAGATACTACGAGTTGAACAAACATTTTGAAGATGCCTGAAGATATTTGAGAGTGACAAAATGGATCTTGGCGATCTTGGTGGAGAAATCTTCACCACTGAAGTCTTGGTGGTGCATTGTCATACAAGAAAATTGGATATGTCTGGGCTGGTTTAGTAAGGAAATCCCCCCCCTCAAATCTCCTTGATTCAGGTTAAGGAATCATAGTCATTTGCCCAGATCTCAGTGACGCTCCAAACTATTCTAGTTCACGGATTTTTTGTGAACTCTGGTTTTCAGTATGAGGTCAGTGATTCAACATTTGCATAATCTATGGTTTGCCCTCCCTAAAACTCCTATTTTCCCCCTGAAAATTGTCCATCTGAAAATGAAACGAGTATTCCAACCATCCATTTTTTTGCGTTTCAGGGAGGGTAATCATCCAGTTTTCCACATGAAAACCCAGCAACCAAAATGGTGTCCGCAACCTGCAGGTTGCTACACTCGGTCTTCGACATTCCCAGTGACTCGGCATGGCGATGAAGTTCACCAACGGGGGTGCAAGAGATGCAGGAACTACTATGGCAAGTAGCAAGGAAGATGTGGATGAACATGATGATGATGGTGATGATGGTGATGATGATGATGATGATGATGATGATGATGATGATGATGAATCATGATGATGATGAATCATGATGAGGGTGACAACGATTTATGTGGGGGGTGATGATGATGTTGATGATGATGATGATGATGATGATGATGAATCATGATGAGGGTGACAACGATTTATATGGGGGTGATGATGATGTTGATGATGATGATGATGATGATTAATCCTGATGAGGGTGACAACGATTTATGATTGGGGTGATGATGACTCATGACGATGACGAAGATGATGATGATGATGATGATGATGATGATGATGATGATGATGATGATGATGATGATGATGATGATGATGATCGATGATGATGATGATGATGATGATGATGATGATGATGATGATGATGATGATGATGAATCATGATGAGGGTGACAACGATTTATGATGGGGTGATGATGATGATGTTGATGATGATGATGATGATGAGGATGAGGATGAGGATGATGATGAGGATGATGAGGATGATGATGATGATGATGATGAATCATGACCACGATGAATCATGATGATGAGGACAAATCATGATGATCGGCTAATATCGACAATTCACATTGCAGCATGTTTGCCATCTTTGAGCCAGGCAATCAGCCCAATGTGGTAGTGAAACGCGTCGATGGACGTGGAGGTTGGTTCTCCGGGACCTGACTTTTTGCACTCGACTGGGTTGAATAGATGGGAGGCAAGGGGGATGAGAATATCAGAAATATGGAACCCATCAATTTGTGCTGTATTGTTTGCGGGATATGATCAACCCTTCAAACACTAGTCTTGTTTAACCACACTAACACGGACCATTTGGTTTTCTGTATAAATCAATGTGGTCATATATTATGTGTTTTTCTTGGTGGTGGTGTTGTGAAATTTGGAGCTTAGATTCCTCAAACATGCCCATTTTGAAGACAGCATTGCTATTTTCAACAAACCCAACAAATTTCTTCGGATCCATTTTGAATGGACATGAATGTATGGATGTATTTTGAGAAATGTCGACCTATGTCGAGTCCCTATATTTTCTGAAGCCACCAACTTCCATGGCTGACACGGTGCCATTGCTCCATTCAGGCCTTTGGTATCATAGGAACGGTTGGTTGACTAATGAAGAACACCGCTATCACAGGTGTATCACAATTCATTGAGATAGCAGCTGCTCAACTTGTAGATGTGTGATTTTTTTTTTAAAGGCCATAGCAAGCTCAATTCCATTCAATTCCCATTTCCTGCCATTGGTTGAGATACCACAAAAACCCCGAGTACGTTGGAAAGATGCAGGTGTTCAACGAATGCATTCAACAACCATGATCTGGGTGAAAGGTTGATGAGTTGAACGAAACACGTTGGAGCTTCCAACTTAGCAAGCCAATATTTACCGTGTGTTTTGTAACTTCAGTTGTAAAGTCTGACCATCCAAAATGCAGAAAACCATTCAGCTTTCAAAAGGACCAAGTCAAACATGTGGTTCTCAAGGGAAACCTTCCAATAGGCAGATTTTCTCAAAAACAATGCTCCCTGAAACTAACAGTTCGCGCCTGAAAATGGATGATTGGAAAACTACTTTCCTTTTGGGGCCCGGCCCATTTTCAGGTGCTTTCGCTGTTAGTTTCAGCTGATTGTAATGCTCCTGAAGTGGTCACTTTAACTCTTTTTTTGGGCCGGCACACTCCCTTCGGGTTGGGTTGACACTCAACAGGGATATACAGGGATCATTAAATGCCACCCATTTTGGGTCTGGAGGGTACACTCTGGTAAACTAAGATAGCAATGGAAAATCCACCATTTGAAGATGTATTTCCTATTGAAAGTGCGGGATATTCCAGCCATCTATGTTAGTTTACCAGAGAGTAATCATGCTTTCATTTCACACATTTCACCCAGATTTGACCGGAAAAGGTCGGTCACCCAAGTGGACAGGAAATGACAGCCTTCATAATGACCCCTACTCAAAAAATGGTGACCATCATCTGATCCTGCCAGGCAATGCAGTCTGGGTCGGTGCCAAGTTACCTCGCCACGATTTTCTGGCAGCAAGGCCGTTGGTGGCTGCGGAACCGGAAGCGTTTCTTTGGACAAAACATGCGATAAAAGGAGATGCACGTGTGTATGTGTTGGGATGGAGATGGTGAGATTTCCGGAAGATTTTCGAAGTTGATATTTTTGATAATTGATGGTTTATTCATAATATATATATATATATATATATATATACTCCTCGCTTTTATTGGGTTTATTATGAAATCGCCAGATGACCTTGCAACTACCTTGTAAATCAACCTAGACTTGTGGGATGCGGATATAGTTGGTGGCTCACCATGCCCTGTTCGGTGGGATACCCAAGGGGTAAGTTAGGTGACCTCCAAATATCGGGGATGGCGAAGTTTGAAAATACTGTGGATTGATGGTTCAGAAATCTGGCGTTCACCAGCTGATAGCTAGGTACATAGTTTATCCCAGTATTTACAAGTTTTCATACATCCCAGGTGGTGATCGCCGAATTTCTGAATCATCAACAGTATGAATTACTGTAGTGGTGGTTTACAATTCCTGCCACCCCTGGCAGGTCCAAACATGATTTTTGGTTTGCTGGAGATGCATGCTTCTCCAATTTTACTGGGGTTCTGTATGTTCCTTCTTTTGCCAAGAGTCTTCTTTTGCCCATGCCCTTGATGGCCTTGTTTTGGTGGGCATGCTGCAAGTTAAGTTGCTTCCAACACAAGGGTCCGTCGCTCATTGCCAAGGTTCATTGTTCAAAGATACACGGCTCTTTCAAAGGCAGACCGAACCCGTTTTTGTGGCTGATGGTCAGGGTGAAGGGAGCCAGGGATGATGCCAGTTTCCATACAAGTTATGGTATCTAAAATAGCCCCAGAGACTTTGAAATCAATGGCGAGTTTACATTGATTTGTTTGTGATGGTGTAGGTTCAAGGTCTTATAACACTACTGGCAAGTGACCATTTAGTCATGATATGATTGACTTGAGTATGATAAACTCCGGACACAAGATAATTCTGGTGCAGAAGATGGTGAACTTTAAATGAGCTAGAAGCAAGCAGATGCTAACCCAGCAACCGTGACAGTTGGACAACAGTAATGTTGATAATCAACTAGTTTAGGCACCTGAAATATGCAGGATGATGATATGTTCACAACCACCAGATAGTTCAAGGCATATGATATTCATCAATCACCGTTTGGTAAATTATGATAATTTGGTTGAGATAGAGACATGTATTACTTAATGCGTGGTTATCAGTTGCGTTGCTTGGCAACTCTGCTATAGAATGCCTCTTCCAAAACAACCTCTACCATACGGTGGCTGCACCCTCCCAACAAAGAATAACAAAAAACAATGGGATCAGAACAACATAGAACCACCATCAAATTCTGGTATCTTGTTACCGAGAAAACTAACATGACAACATGGCGTGTCAAAAGGTTGATGGACAAATTACAGACCTGCGTGGTCCAGCTTTCATCACCAGTAGCGATGAGACATTGAGTGGTGGCACAGGTTGCAAAGTGAAGTCGCTTTTGTCGCCGGTGGATGGATGGGAGATCGAACTGATAGCCATGCCCAATACCAACAGCTCTTCATGGGGCCATAGGGAAGGTACCAACCACTGGTGAAACTGGACTGACTAATTTCCGACACAGTTTATTTCAACAGTTAACATGGTTTCATCATCAGATCTTTGTTTTTTTTTTTCCCGGGTCTCTCCGAATTTCGGATGTTTCACCCACCATCTTCATCTCGATGCAAAAAAACACCATTTTTTTTCATCTATTTTTTCACATAGATTGGAGAAGGCTTCGCCTGGATTCTGGATGAGCAATGCCCAAGTCATTAGTGGGGAAGACTTGCTTTGTTATGTGTATATATATATATATATGATTTACACCCCCCAAGATTAACATAGAAGCTGAAAATGATGGTTTGCAAGATGATTTTCCTTTTCCAGGGGTCTATTCTCAGGTTTCATGTTAATCTTCCGGGGTGTATATAATGATGATTGATGATGTATGGCGTAACTGGGAACCATTGTTTTTTTTTTCCATGTTTATTTTCGAATTGCGAAGGCTCCGGATCATTTCTCAGATCCGGTTTTCATCATTTCTCTCCATGGTTCAACCAAGTGAAACACGTGTTTTTTGTTACAGTACGCATATCATATCCATTATGATTGGTCCCTTTTTTTTAGAATGTTTGTTTCCACCTTTTGATCCTCCTATTTCTTTATCCATCAATCCAATTATATTCATCCTCCATCATTGTTCATCTTCCAAACACTACCATCAACCTTACCATTCCTATAAAAACAAACAAGCGGTTGCAAAACAAAAAAACAAAATGACTCTGAAACCCTAAACCCAAAACTGGATGGTGGTTTCAAAATTGTTTTATTTTTGCCTCCTTTTGGGGGAAGATGAACCCATTCTGACTAATATTTTTCAGATGGGTTGGTTCAACCACCAACCAGAAACCCTCCAAAAACCCTGTTCGCTGTTCCCGTTTGCCGGGGGAACCTGCGGAATCTCGTCGTTTGTCATTTGCCAAATTCCAGGTGTGGCGGTGTCACCGGTCCTTTGGTCACGTGGAGTTCCTGCGGAAGGCAGCAACGGAAAGGCACCGTTCCACGACCTCCGGGGAAGTCGTTACCTCCCGGTGGATCCCCGGTGCAATAAACCCCTGGGGAGATGGACCGAGAAATCATAGGAAGATGCCTGGATTTGGTGTTTGGAAGTGATTTTTTTAATAGAGACATGTTTTGGCAAAACATGTATGGCATATATTCTAGTCATGTTGGTTTACGCTAGGGTATGGTGTTCAGCAAAAATGAAGTTGGAGTGGACTTCTGGATGATGATGCTGGATTTTTTCAGTATAGATAGGATACATGAAACTATGAAACTAATATTTTGACCGGAGTCATCGTGAGCCAAATATTCGATTCGATCATATTAGCCTATACTAGAAACGGTGTGTAATTTCAAAAACACATCTTTCAAATATCATTCCTGTTTTGTTGCAACCAGATGAATCGGTAGGGTGTCAAAGATCTGCAAAATGACTTAAGCCAATCTGAATAGAGATATGAAAAGACAAAATATACACCCCGAAAATTTAACATAGCCCCCAAAAAATAGGCAATCCCAAAAGGAAACGATCGTCTTCCAATCATCAATTTTCAGGGGCGAACTGTTAAATTTCGGGGGGTGTACATTTCATTGAAATTTCAGGTATTCATTTTCTACTTGGGGGACCACGAACCATCCTTGGAGGAACGTCACATGTTACCCGTAACTTGCCGCGGGAGGTCAACATCTCGGATGCTGGCTTTGAGTTTGCTGTCGCCACAGCCCTTGAAAAGCCACCAAAGGTGGCAAAGGTTGGTAGCCCTCAGAGTAAGGGAAGCTCATGACTCATGACATGTCACATTCCTTCAAAGAATTATTGAGTTTTTTGAGATTCGGAATTAAGGACGTGGTTTTTTGTTGATTCGCGAATGACATCTTCTTGTGAAATGTTTTTGTGTTTGGTGATTTTTTTAGATTTGAAATTGGTGGAGCAAGTAGTACCCCGGGCACCCCCCATGAATCCACATGATATGTAGAAAAAAACATGTTGATACAGAAAGTGCATAATCATTAGCTGCATTTACTGATGCATATACATATACAGTATTATACAGTAATTTGATGCAAATTCCAAATTTGTGCATTGTTTTGAAGTGACTTATCTTAAGTTTACATTCGTAAAACCTCCAGTTTATGCGGAGAACCACAGTTTGATGTTGCCGTTCAGTGGGCAAAGTGTTTTACGACACAAATGGGTGGAGTAGGATCAGCTTGGTGAATCATCATGGAACGGCCCCAGATTACTTATATACTACGTTAGTTGATCCGATTGATTCTCCGTCACTGCCATGGCATTTTTGAGTGACATGTTTCAACATCCAACTAGTCGTTCAATGAATCCCTGGAACCTTTTTTCAGGATGTGATGTCGATTCTCCAACTTTCAGGGTGCCATCCTTGTGGCCACTTCTTGTTATTCCTCTAAGAAACGTTGATTTTCCCTGAAGCTCCATGGGGCTAAACAGAGCACGAACCAAAGCGCTGCAAACAAAGGCAGGCCTCTTGGTTTCAATCATTTGGGTGGAAGGGAAGCTGATGTTCACTGAGTCAGATCCCATTTGTTGGATCCAAAAAAACTCAATCCGATCAGCCAAGAAATGGCGAAAAAGCAGCTTTCGACCCAAAATTGCGGGACATTGAAGGAAGGTTGGGCAAGGAGGAAGCTTATCAACATGTCCTGCTTTTTCCTCGTGGTTTGTCTCCATGATACGCCCCGCATAATTTGGGGAACATTTTCAAAAAATGATTATGTTTGGGGTTCCTGATGCGTACTTTGTCGTATTGTACTTTAAAGATGTGGTCAAGAAGATTCAGCAAAAGTCCAGTATGTACACAAGCCAATTCAGGCACAGTAAAGAGGTGATCTGTCTTCAAGTTGGATTGTTTGACAGAATTGAATTTGCCAAGGCAATGGTAGGGATGTATACAAAATTATGATAATGTATATATTTTTTCATGTAGATATACGTATGAGTGTATTGTATATATATATATATACACACATTTTTTTGCATATATTAAATTTATTCATTACTTATTGCAGCCGTAGTATCTGAGCAAATCTTGAGATTCTTGACAGAAATGGATCGTCCCCCAGCTTCACCCTGCAATTTTTGTTTGTCGTTAGGTATTTCCACTGGAAGGTAAGCGAACAGTCACCAGGTGCACATGGGTGAACTGGGAGGGCTGTTTCTGGCTTTCGCAAAGAAGGATTGATTTACATTTCTAGGTGGTGGTTTCAAACATGTTTTATTTTCACCCCTACTTGGGGAAATGATCCAATTTCACTAATGTTTTTCACATGGGTTGAAACCACCAACTAGTTTCGATTTGTTGTTGTTTTTTAGTTACACATGTTATTTTTGAGTAAAGACAAAGTCCAAGAAAAAGTTGACCAATTTTTGGATGATGAAAAATACATTGATATTTGGCTTGGGATACTTTTCCTCCATTTGGCAATTTGGCGCTGTGTCGAATTCCCTGTGTTGAAAAAATTCGTTGTTTCAATCAAGAAACAACAAGCCTCTTGTTGAAACAAAGGCATTTGTTGTTGTAGTTTAAAACAACTCCAGCTTTTGTGCACTTGTACCGTGATTCCTTTGTGCTTGGATAGAAGCTTGACATTTCTCAGGAATGGATTGGCAAAATGAAAACATGATGTGGAAAATACACGGGAGGAATATGGAAGAATCATTTAGGTTGAAATGTTGCAAACTTCTACAGTAGACATGTCCCCAAAATCCTACAAGTCGTGAACGCTCACTTTCATTTTTTTTTACTGTATCAATATCCGTGAAAGTCAAAGACCACTTAGATAATAGTCCTTGAAATTGTGGAAAGACCATTTATTGAATGGCCTTTGGACTCCCAGGGATATGTATAATCATCTTTGAACCAAAAAAAAGGGGCGACCAGGTTTGGGAAATACAAATTCTTTCCAAGCCAGAGATACCCAGAGAGGGAAAAAGATGGGGATCCAGCCCGACAGCAAAGGGTACGCATCATTGGGACGGCAATTTTTACGTAAAGGATTGTTCAATAATGCTTAAGTGGTATTCTTTGTTTTGGTCACTGCTTGTACCTGTAGAAGTTTCATTCTATATTGATCGTGGTTGATTTACAATACGACTTTTCAAATGCCAGCATTCAAGTTTGCTTAAGTTAGAATATGTGCTCGATTTATTTTCCGGGCTCACAGCGTACAGTTCTTGCTCCTCGGACCTGGAGCCATCAAGGAAAGCAGAACGACGCACAAATAAACAAGTACATGGAGGTACTTCATGGTACACTTCCATGAAAAAAACACATCAGGAACGGCGGTACTGGTTAGGGTGTGAAGTGGTCAACAAGATGCCTAAATATATGCAATACATGATGATATAGACGTCTCCATCCCTGTGATTGTCTTCCTATGACTGGGTTACTGGTGTTCAAGGCTGGAGTGCAAATAGAATTCAAGGGTTTTGAAAAAGTTGGGTTCGAATTGCTGTTTTGCATATTTTTTCATGTTGTTTCCCGATTTTGCGCGTTGTTTTTTGTTCATGATTTACCCTGTGTACTGTTTTGATCCTTGATTTCTCTTACGCACAACAACCATCAGTGTATTGGCCGTCCGCAGTCCCGCGGTATTTTTCGGGGGAAAAAAACATCTCACAGCTTTGGTGGCTTCAGCCCCTGAAGTCGAAACGGCTTCATGGCCAATGCTGCTTTGGTGGAAGTTTCAGAGCCAATGCTGCTGTGGCGATTCAAAGTTGGTATTGCTACTTGGAATTGAATCTAGGTGGTGGTTTCAAATATTTTTGTTTTCAACCCTATTTGAGGAAGATTCCTTTTTTGACTAAGATTTTTCAAAGGGGTTGGTTCAACCACCAACTAGGAACAACCCATACCATCCTTGGGACTTGTATATTTACCTACATCAAAACCACAAAAATCCACGAAATGAAGGTAAATGTACCAGTCTCATGGATGGTATGGGTAGGTTAAGTTGGAGTAGGGACTAATGAGCCTGAGGATGTGCATTTACGGATCACAATCCTTGTGAAAACTTGTTGCTAAATCCTAGCTTTTTGAAGTTGTTGAGTGCTGTTGGCCACTTGAAATTGGAAGAACCCTAATCGCACAGGTTGTTCCTTTAATTTTTTTTACATGTTTTGTGTTGATATTTCTTTGAGGGGAAGATTCCCAAATTGAATCAAATTGACCTATTACTCTCCAACTCCTCCGGAGTCAAAATGAGAAGAAATTGTACAACTTCCAGTGATTGAGTTTTCATTCATTGTGATAGTCCACATGCCAAAAAGCACCTTCTTGTTATTCAAGGGTCATGTTAAACGATGTGTATAATATACATAGATACAGATATATATATATATAGTGTATACATATATATATATATACACATACATGTATTTATGTACCCATATTCTAGTTGAATTGTGAGGTGAAATCGAGTGACGGAAAATTGCCACACCAGGTGGAAACCAGGATTTGTTGGAAACCAGCATGGCCTGAAATTTTAGTTTCGTGGCTTAGTCTTCCATTACCCAAAGATATGTGTGTGTTTGGAATTTATTGAGGCCGGGCCTCTGTTTAAACGATATGTACTGCAGATGTTGGTAGGATGATAGTGTTCCTACCCCGTCACCCATCCTTCCAGGATTCCAGTACGAAATCAAGATGTGTTTCGGAGATCCGAGCCTAGCAAAAAGATATACTAGCTAACCTGAAAACTAACCATGACAAATGGGAAAAAAAACACCACCATTAATAAATGAGTCGTTGTAGTACTGTATTTCTTAATTGATCTTATTGGGTGATTTTCACATATGTTCAAGTTAGTCAACAGTTAGTTTTTCAGGGTCCGGCCGAAAGTCATCATCGGTTACCTGGAAATCCACCGGGGATGAATTTCCTTCCGTCCGTGGCTTCCTGGATCCACCGAATACAGGCGAAAAATGCCATAGACTTTTTTGGGTGAGGATGATTATTATATGGAACATGGAACATGGTGAAATGGAACATGATGGTGGTGATGATGATGAGGATGATGACTACAATGATGATGAGGATGATGATGATGATGATGATGATGATGATGATGAGGATGATAGTTTCTCAATGTCATTCTAGTTTCTAAGGCATTTTTTTTCACTCCAGAAACTGTCGGATCTTAGTCGGGTTTCGTTAAAATAAAGATCGAAAAATCCCACCGTGTTTATGAATAAAAACAGAGGCTACGGTGATCTTTTGCCTCTCTGTGTCGGCCGCAGCGTGGCAACAAGAAGTCTAGCAATTGCAGCGGGTGGTGGTTGAACAAACATCATCCGTCCTGTTGGTTTGAATCTTTGCTTAGGATTGCATTGGGTAGGCAATTTTTCCTGCTTAGGCAATTTGTTTACGCAGCAAATCGATGGGATTTCGGAAATAGCAATCAATGGGCTTGCAGTTCTGAAGCCACGGGTCACCGAGTCACCACGCTGCTGCAACCCTTCAATCACCTGTTGATGAAAGAATCCCATTTAAAAACGTGAATGATCCATGTTTGAATGAATTTCTATATGTTTCTATATATGATGCCAACTTCTGCCAAACTTTTTGTTTATCTTCTCCTGCATCATCAGTCCATGAGTGATTCTTGGTTGAATTCTGGTAGGTTTTCATGATCGTAATCCCGGAATCAGCAACTTAGATCAGGCTTCACAAAGCAACCTTTTGTTTATCTACTGGTAAGGTGATTCTAAGGTCCAAATTGCCTAAAATGACCTAAAATTACCTGAAAATACACACAATTTTATGAGGATCTTGCAGCAATGCACATCTATCTTGGAGATTTGGACTGTACTAGTAATATATGTAATCTAGTGACCTTTGAGGAAGCACTTCAATATTTTTTTTCATCTTCAGCCTCATTTGAGGGAGATTCCTTCTTAGAAGACCAGATTTTTGTCAAAACATTGCAAACAATCCACCCAGATTGAGGTTTATCAAATTGCATGTCACGATCTTGGCTCCCGTCAATTGTCTAATTTACCCTTTCAGATCAGACCTTTATATAATGAATGAAGACTGCTCACTGTTTGGAAAATCCAGCATGGATATAGAGAAATATAGATTCGGATTTTCCAATTTCCATACAATCGTCAGATGACTGGATTGTATATTCGTTGGATTTGAACTTCTTGTCCACTTGAACAGTTGATGGCACCTCTTTGCCATGTGATTTCAGTCAGTTCAGCATTTTGTTTCGCAAGGTACCAATCTACAACAAGTTGGTCTTTGCACAAGGAGTTTGTGATGGACATGGTTGTCTTCATAAGTCTCTGGGTGTGAATTCAACTGAGCCACGTAGCTAAATGTTCCAACAATTCTGGTAAATGGTGGAAGGTTTTGTCAAGATACCCCCAGGTAGAACGGGAATCAGAACCAGAAAAGCCCTAGTTAGTGAGCATCTTTACTAAAGATTCCAAATTTACATATGGAACAGTTACTTACATTTACTCCATACTGTAGCTAGCTTTGGAAAACAAGTTATAAAACTATTCCATATTGGCGCTCTTGGCGGGTCGACCTTGATGTTTATCAATGGTCGAGAGCCGAAAGCATATGTTAGTTGTTCTTTTTCAAGTGGAACATTGAGACATTTATAGACATTTTATGGATCATGTTTTATGTACGGTAATTTTTAGATGTTTGTTGTTCGTATAATCTGATGGGTCCACTCACTATTATTGGAGAGTCATCATTTACATCCATGGAAGCCGGGTAAGATCTGTTTCTTGAGTTCTTTTAAGATCCTTGGAGCCGAAAACTGCATTTTCATCATATGTTCACTTGACATCTCCAGTCCTAACTTGTACTTCAAGAGCAAATGGTTGTACCTCAAATTAGAAGTGATTCATGAGAGCCCGCACCAGCATTGGGGATATATGAACATTTGGTGCTTCCTTTTTCGTGTGATTTTTTTGGCATCCTAAACTTTCAGTCAGGAACATCCACCGGCTGCAGATAAGTGTTCTATTGCAAAAGGTAGATTTTCGCATGGTTTATCAACAGCTATTCGGACTTTCCCCAGGTGGTGGTTTCACATATTTTTTTGTGTTCATCCCTACTTGGGCCAAATTCCCATTTTGACTAAGATTTTTGGAATGGCTTGGTTCCAACCACCAACTAGGAATAACCCACACCATCCATGGGACTGGTATATTTTTCCCCACATGAAAACCAATACAAAATCCACAAAATGAAGGTAAATATACCAGTCTTATGGATGGTGTGGGTAAGTTAAGTTGGAGTCTACACCCAACTAACCGGACTGTGCTTCTCAAGTGTCAGGTATCCCTATCCAGTGGCCACAGCCTTTCTGCAATTAGCCTTGGTCTCCTTGGTCTTAGCAGTGGTGAATACATGTGGCCACTTCTCGGGCGATCGGCACCATGGCGGCATCAACAGACATGGAGCACCTGAATTTTCCATGTGAATTAGGGACTATTAACCATTGGTTTCCCTTAATAAGGCCTTATTAGGGTCTTATTTCTTGGGGGAGGGGGCCTTGGGGGAGTCCCCTTAGATTCCCATGATTTTGCTTGGGATGATTTTTTTTTGGGATTCCTATACTGCTAAATCTATGGATGTGTGCCAAAATGATGTCACTGTATAGGTCACCAGAGCCATTGAAATGATGCACCTTTCACAAGAATCGGGTGTTGGGTTATACATGTCGTACTCCTCCGAAACATGTCATCCCAAAAGAAGACCCTGGATATATCCCCTCATTCGGTAGGGTGAGTTGTAAGTATAGTCCAAGGTCTGAGGCTTTGCTACGAAATCGATTCTTCTGTAGGTGTTACTGTATAGGGCTTCAACGTGGAGGCTTAGGAGACCGTATCTATGAAGTTGATGCCATGTTGGTCACCTGAGTCGAATGAAAAAGGAAACATGTTTTATGCTCTCCAAATTATCCACATTTTATCATGTTGAATAGGAATCCGAGAAGAGAATCGCCAAATCTTGAACACATTGCATATATGTATATAGTCATGACATGTCATGACTATATGATTGTATATGACATATATTGGTTATTTGAGGAAATAACCATACCCATACCGTCCAGCGGACTGGTATATTTACCTAGATGTACCATAAAAATCGACTAAACGTAGGTAAATATACCAGTCCCATGGATGGTATGGGATAGATATTCCCGGTCTGGAGACTTTCACCACGAACCAGGAACCAGTCATGGGTCTTTGGGCCCCACTTTGGCTACAAGTTGAGATACCTGGCTCATCAGAAAGGGAACCAACCAATATGTCTATAGGTGACATACTGGGGGGTAGATCCAACCTATTCAGGATCTCTTCCATCAAAAGTTGGAATATGTTGGAATATGGGAAAACAACAGGATTGGATGTTGTTTATATTATAGAGAAGAATGTCAATGTACATAGTATGATGTATGTATACGGTATACGCTTTGTGGTTTCGGAATGTCGGATGGAAACTGTAGGGAAATGCCATCTTGATTAAAAAACTTCTCATAGGCGCCATGAAGCTTCACTTGTTCAGAAGGTCAAGAAACGCGATTGACAGATTCATGGCGTACCCGACTTTAACTGACAGCCGAATGACAGACATAACAACCTCGACCAGAACCATGTGATAAGTTGAATTGCAAGAAAACGTGATTTGGTAGAGGAAAGCGAGGAACAAATATTGACAAGATGACATTTCTTTTTTTTAATTAATGTTGATAAAGCATGATACACCACATTCAGCGAAATACCCTCCTGGGAACTAACATATCCTTTTCCCAGGCATGTTTGAAGATGTTTTTCCTTTTCCCGTTTGGTGGGATATGTGATCGTTCCCTGGAGGAAATTCTTGTATATACATGTAACATACATGTATATATGGTGCAGCGTCGCCCTGTTTTCCCCCCCCCCCCTGTGGATGGGTCATGGTTTCTAGTGTTTCTCCCTAGTAGTAGTAGTAGTAGTAGTAGTAGTAGTAGTAGTAGTAGTAGTAGTAGTAGTAGTAGTAGTAGTAGTAGTAGTAGTAGTAGTAGTAGTAGTAGTAGTAGTAGTAGTAGTACTATAAGAGTAGTAGTATACAATGTAGTATTACAAAACGCTGCAAATACCACGGTTTCGGAGGCCGAGCTTGTCAAAACATTGTAAATACCATGTGTTTTGGCGGGTTCCATGAAAATGTAGCCAAAACGTAGGTTTTGGACCCATACCATGGGGGGGGGGAATGGCAACACGGGACACGGAACCATATATAGATATATATATATATAGATATATTTTCACTCCTGGTCTCGTGATCCCTGCATCCCATTAACGACAAAAGCTTCAGGTTGATCATGATAGGAGATTTTCCTCTTTGACATGGTTTTGTTGAGGGTAAAAATCTCCAATGGTTTTCATCAAATCTGTAGCTTTTTTTTGGTTTTCCTATTCAAATTGAACCCTTCTCTCCGATCTCTATTTCTGAGAGGCTCCTTATGTTATGCATTGTTATGATTAGTATGAATGTTATCATTACAGAAGTATAGGTGTATAGTTCATCCAATGGTTACACCCCGGAAATTTAACCCTTGCCCCTAAAAAGAGGCTTGCTCCCGATCTCGGAAACTCATCTTCCAAGCATCATTTTTCAGGGGCGAGCTGTTAAATTTCGGGGGGTGTAGTTCGGTTTTACTGGTGGTTTACTCTCCGTTGCTCCCAATCAACAATCCTCCATCCGCCGAAAACCCCAACATAGGGCTTCACCCATCAACGATTCACCATTGGTTGAATTTCGTTGAGCGGCTGGTCAATACATAACGTTTGGTGGTGATTTTAGATATTTTTCCAGTTCACCCCGATCCCTGGGGCAATGATCCAATTTGACGGGCATATTTTTCAAAACCACCACCTAGACAACTATCCCTGTTGGGATCGAAGTCAAAATAACGCTTCCCATACTCCAAAGGACCAATTTTTGTTCCAACCCTGCCAGTGCATCCTAGCACTGCTGGTCTTAGTTTTGCCAAAAAGCCTCACCAAACCAACAACGAGGAATCTTATCGTTGGTGAACTCATAGTATTTGTAGATTTTACCATCATTTTTGTCAGCATTTGTCAGAGGTCAGCTCTCCCGGGGGTCCGATCATCTTAAATCATGTTTCCATCAAAAATTGCGTGGGACCAAATCCTAAGTTGCTAGAGCTATTAGATACTTAGGTTTAGGGGTCCGTGGATCGTGGGTCCTGTTGGAGATTTCTTGGAATGTGATTTTCTTGTTAAAACACAGGACATGTGGCTCCTGTGGGCATTTTGTTCGGCCTGAAATATGGCGTCACCAATTGGGGTCTGCAGCTGGTACCGGTGGGTCTCACGGCTTCATTCGTGGACGTCTCAAGTCTCAAGTCTGTTGATGGACAAAAAATCCGATGAACCAGTTGAATATGTAGAAGACACCATTATTTACGAGGTTTTAGCTACAAGTCAGGTGGTGGTTTTCTCGCAGGAATTTCTGAAGCATCAACCGTATTGTTTGGTGTGTGTGTGTGTGTGTGGTGCATTTGTTGAAGATGTTTTTTTTGAAACAGTTTGGGCTTTAGTACGGCAATGACTATTATATTGAAGTAGAGATTAAATTTTATACTTATGTCATGTCGTCTTAAAAGTAGTGGTTTGGTGGCTTTGTAGGTTGAAGCTGGTTGGAACTTGGTAGATTAGGTTTGCCACAGATGATATGCCCAACGATCAGTTTTCAGGAAACGATGGAAACCCTTGAAATCAGCAACATAAAGATGACTATGGCGGAGAAATGATGTGGCTTCTCCGATTCACCATTTATTGTACTGTTGATGCTTGTAGTCCTTCACAAACTGGGATGCTAAGCCGCTAAGCCTCTGCCCCTTTGCAACTAATTTGTGTAAACTTCGCCCCTGCAAAATGGTCGTTGGGAAACTACCTTCCTTTTTCAGAGTATATGCCAATTTTACTTAGGTGTTTTTTTTGTTGCTCAACCTTTATTTATAAATTGATTTGTCAAGATTTAAGCCATCGACAGTTGTTCAAGAGGAATCCTCAAATCGTCCACTCTAAACATACAGGCACCACCTCATTTCCTACGGGATCTCATGGGCATCATCGGCACAGTGGAAGTACACGGTTCATCCAACTAGCACCAGTTGATATGGCAATTTTCCCACACACACACATACACATGACAGTGTTTTGATATTTACACCCTGGTGCATGCAGGATTTCGTTTCTAAACCACAAAATTATCAACATCATCATCATCATCATCATCATCATCATCATCATCATCATCATCATCATCATCATCATCATCATCATCCTCATCCTCATTTCGAATTTTTGTCCGGCTTATGACATGAACCATCCCTTTAGATCATATTTCATCACAGCACCAGCGACCCTCGAGGTATTCATCTGTTGCTGCAATCCACTGATGTGATCTGGACGGGATTCACGGTCGTTTGACATCGCACAACAGCGGGTCGTCAGTTAACCCAAAAAACAACGAACCTGGACCTGGAATTGTGTTTTGTCCCCAAAACTTGAGGTATCCAACCTATGAAACATACATGACAGTGACTGACTCAATTTATTGGTTCTATCTAAATACGAAGGTCGGTCGCCTTGAAAGTCTGAAAGTGCATTTGAATTCATGGCTTCCCATCGTTGTTTTTATCCAAGCATTTTTTTTTCGAAACATTCCTCGAGACCCGAGACCCTTGAAAGGGCAATACATCTGGTTGTTTCATGGTTTCATTCCACACAGTTTTGGCAGATGATTTGACCACCCAATCGATTTCAGCAGATCCGGAGTGTGTTAGCTGATGCTAAGGGATGTTGAAGTTTCACTGTGGATCCAAGCTTATTAGATAATCTTTTTGGGGCGTCCAATCACTGAAATGTCCGTATGATTTAGATGAAGGGCTGTTTATCATGATATCAGAGGTCCAAGATCGGATTAAATATGTATAGAACTACTGTTGATGGAAGAAATCCTGCACCAGTTGAGGTTGGTGGTTTATCGTTTATCCCACTATTTACAAGCTTTTATACATCCCAGATGGTTGTTTGGGATTTCTTCTATCAACTGTAGGTCCCATGAAACCATGTATTTCAGCTGCTCGGAACAGCATCTTGGAATGAGTTAATTAGTTGGTCAGGAGTGAAGAGTCACTTCAACAGTCCAAGACTAGTTACTACTGCTTATTTGGCTTCTTGAACTGGATGTTTCCAAAAATAGGGGTACCTCCAAATCATCCATTTTAAATTTTAATAGTGTTTTCCGTTATAAACCATCCAGTTTGGGGTACCCCTATTTTTGGAAACACTTAACTTGATATTTAATGAAGACACACTGTGGGAGAGGACAACTTCACACAAATTCACAGCATGTTCAGCCTTGATGTTTCCTCTAATGTCAGAGCAACGTCTCCAAAAAGTCTTGCAATCCTGTTTTTCTTTCCCATAGGATCCATGTATGGTATATTTACCTACGTTTAAACATAACAATCAAATAGATGTAGGCAAATATACCATGCATGGATCCTTTGGGTTTGACTGATATGACTCTTCTTCTTCCTTTCTGAAAGGACCTCTGAAAGTTGCATCCTTCACTGTTAATTTAGCGGCTAAAAGCAATACCCTCCTGAGACCTAACATATCTCCCAACCATACCCCACCTTTTGAAGGTGATAGTGATTTTGTGATGTTCCCGTTTGGTGGGATATGTTGGTATCGTGCAAAGTAATGACCAATCCAAACCAGCTGGGTTCCCCACTGTGTTGCTGGTCGACGCGGCAGGACCATTCTGCTGGCAGCTTTTGCCAACAACGAGGACGGACACCGGGTTTCAGAGTTGCCATTTGATGTATATTGAAATTTGGTATATATAGATATTAATGGTCAAAGCTAGGGGAGGGTTGGGGAGCCCCCTAAAATCTCATTGGTTTATTGTGAGGCTTCTAAACATCAAATAGACAAAATGTATCAAGTCGCTTGAGGCGTATGTGGTCATCACAAAAAATGTCGAGAAGCATCAAATTTTGAAACTTGGGGCCACTAAACATCAGTACATCTTGTGTTGTACTGTAGGAAATCACCCTTTTCTGAGGCAACAAGGCCTTGTTAAGGGAAGCATTAAGCCAGCCCAATCCCGGGTTTTTTTAGGCCTCATTTCTTGGGGGAAACGTGGCATTGGGGCCACCTTTGCCAGAGCGGGGGAAGGTTATGCCCCCCAGCAGGAGTTTAGATACATGACAGATGGCGCCTTCAGGATTCCGAATAATGGCGTCAGGCAATGGTCAACTGGTGCCTTCGCAGCTGGCTGCTACATCTTTTAGGCATACATGTTTAAGCAACAGTGAAAATTTTTTATGCAAGGCTCCTAGGATACTAAAACCACCAAATTTGCATCAATTAACTATTGGTTGTGGTCGCTGGCCGAGCATTCATATCTCTTGCAACTTTGGGACCAATGGATGAACACTCTCTCTGGAATACTGCGAGCATTTAAGCACCATGAACCATTCCCGTATTAGCAGCATGTTGATTAAACTCAGGGTGTATCTATAGTTGGCATTATCGAAGCCGGCATTATTGTCAGCAAAAATCATAGCCATCCTCCTCCTCCTCCTCCTCCTCATCATCATCATCACCATCATCACCATCATCACCATCATCACCATCATCACCATCATCACCATCATCACCATCATCATCATCATCATCATCATGATTTGCAACCATGTCTTCCTGCAAGGACATTGGTCTCATTGAGGTTTCTGCAGCCTTTCTTTCAGCCTTAGGCCCGGGTCCTTCGAGGATGTCAGATGAGTGATATCCCTGTGATAACCTCACCGGGACCGTCGTGAATATGGCCATGAGACATTGGACTAGAATATTGCCATACTGTTGATGGTGCAGAAATCCGGCTAACCAGTTGAGTTGATATGGAGAATCTACCATTATTTAAAGATATTTGCAGGGTATATGTATCTCAGGTGGTGCAGGATCTCTTCCATCAACAGTATTACAAACTAGTCTAGCAAAGACCTAAACAACATGGTATTCTTGTGTGATGCACACCATAGCGACATTGCTATGTGGCATAGAGTTTTCTTGGGAACTTCCACTTTGAAGTACTGAAAAGTCGAGACGGATAACTTCTTGGGGTGAAATCCTTGGTTTCCCCAACAGTTCAAACTGAAATCATGTGAGGTACACCCAAACCTTTATTACACGGACGTATAAGGGAACCCTCCCAACAAAAAATGGGGAGGCAACAACCTTTGAGGCATTTCCAGAGGAGGTTGTACACTGTACACCCCCGAAAATTCACATGGAAACATTAAAACCCACCCAATTTTGAAAAGGAGAATCATCTTCCATCCACATCCATGACTTTGGGCTTCCATCTAAAAATTGTCCGGGGGTGTTTTGACACCCTTTTTTGACACCCTTTTTTTTTCGACTACAACAAAAGTCTACGAACGTTAAAAACAAAACGGAGAAACGGAAAGTTATCAGTTGAAGAAACGGAAAAGTTATCAGTTGGCAGCTGAAAGAAAAAACACGTTAACCAACTAGACAAACTGCACATCATTTTCCATACAAGCCGACTTCCAAAACCGAACCAATTTTTTTCGATTGGGTTTCTTTACTCCCCGCCGGTGAAACGGGAGTCTGGGACCCTGGTGTTTTGTGAGCCCGGCCGAAAGGTTCAAGCTTTATTGGGATGCATGCAATCGATACGCTGGAAGCACCTATGATACCTCTCCTCGTGTGGACACCCAGGACAGCTTCAGGAAACACGTGGTTTTGCGGAATTGAAACGCGAAGGATGTGTTGGGAATCTACAGGCAGCTTCACCTGCAAAAGGTTCAACAAAAACACGCATTGTGGTCGAAGCAGCCGGGCCATCTGAAGGGCTGTTGTTTTGGTTGTTTGAGTGGCTGAGGGTCTGCTTACTACTAGTATATACTAGTATAGCATCCCGAGTCTTGGATCAATAGATATTTATTTATTTTATTTCTATAAATCTGTGTGAATGGTTCCTACATGTATGAATGGATACTCTAAAATGTCCGAAAGCAAAATCCGCCATAAATGAATTCCCAGTTGTGTTTAATTGAGTCAGTATCCCATGGCAAATAACATCAGTTTTTGTTTGCATGCTCACCACTTCAACAGCTAGCCCCTTCATAGGGACTTGTAAGACTTCAGATATGTTCCTGGCCAGTATGCTTCATGTATGGAAGGTTTACCCTATATACAAATGTACGTTACCAAATAGGAGTGACCAAAAAAGTCTTGTTATTATGTTATTTTTCGCCACAAAAAAGGGATTCAACTACCCAGTTATACATATTCTTTCTTCACGATTCACAAGCCATGATCCAAGGATCCCGGATCCAACAAAGAAACATTGTTTAGCTTGTGTTGATCAAAATCCCTCAACGCTCCCGCGGTGCTGCAGGTGAATCTTTTCCCTCCCTTCCTGCTGGCACTGTGTGTCCATCGGCTCGGTCCGTGTCGTTTGAGATGGGGTTTCTTGCAACCCGAAAAAATGGGTGCCAAAACCAGTCATAGGGGATGTCCTATGGTAAACATACCATTTGATCAATGTTTAATATATTTACCATTATATATATTATATTAATGGTTGATTTTGTGTGGTAAAATGTGGATAAAAGTAACATACATTAATTTTTTGTGGGTATGCAAATTTCAATGAATTCCAGATATCATTTGGGAAATTGGTTAGATTCTGTGGTTATTCGTGGAAGATATCAGGTTTTGCCCAGGGAGCTCGACCTGAGTTTTGATGATACCAATTTCGAAGTGTTTTCGGCGCTTTTTTTAAATTATTCAAACCATGAAGTTTTGGCTTCCCAAACCATGAAGTTTTTATATTAAATTATCATTTCTCTTGGTTTTGAAACCCCCAAAAATATGGGCGGAATATCGAGATTATAGTAGTATACGTCCAATTTTTTGGTCAAATTGATCATCCAGGTGTAGGTAAATATAGGTATCTAAATATACCGTTGCCATGGAACCTCATGATACTATGGGATATGAAGCACGTTAAGAAAGCAGCCGAGGTGTCCACATTGCGCATGGGTGCCAGTGAGCTTTTCCGTCTCGACAATTGCTTGGCGGGTGCATTGATCGGGGGGCAGTTGGGGCATTGATGGCAACATGTTGTTGAGCCAATGGTTGCGCGTTTAAAACGCCAATCAATGGTTGCGTGTTTGATACACCCTGGAAGATGAACGGCTGGAACCTACAGTCATCACCCATTTAACAGAAAGGAACATGATCATCTTCCATCCAGCTCCAGGGAAGTATGGTCCAGACGTGAAAATCTTCCAGGGTGTAATGACCACAATTCAGTCATATGGGATAATTACATTGGGATACATCAACTTTATCGACTCTGGGGATGCTCCGAGCTTCCCATCTGCGATTTGGAAAACTCTGCAAATGGTACAGTGTGTTTATTTAGGGAATGTATATGTATTTTCCATATAATTTGATTTTTTGTATACTTATGTATATATATATATGCATATGTACAATTTATGTATATAGATGCATTTTCCTGTCTACATGTTTCAAAAACGTATACATCCAAACTAAAATTCTGATTTGAATGATGGCCCGCAGACAGCACACCATGTGTAAAAAGGATCCGCTTCCCAGGCCTTCTGAACCACCGGATCGGGATTTTTGTTCATGTTTCTTACGTATCCACAACTCTAATACATTAAACTTTCCAGGCACCCAAAACTGTTGACCAACAGAGGCCATGATACAGACATGAAGGAAAATCACATGACACTTTCGCTGCTGATCCATTCGGGTACCAAAACGTAAACCTTGGTTGGCCCGGTCCTTTGCAGGAAGTATTACACCCACGGAGTTCACTTGTATCAAGTCGCTGGGCGGAAAAAGTTGGTGGTCCATTTTTGGGGTGTTCCAAGTTGGTGACAAATATTGAAATATTTTGAAGCTATTGTTAAATATAAAGTATATTGGGGGGATTTCTTATTTGAAGACATTTTTCATAGCTGGTATAAAGTTATATAAAGTTTGTGTTAAGAATGTCCTGTCCACCTCTTATTTTTAAATCCCATCTCCCGTAGCAGCAAGGTCACCAGGCCCCCCCCCCCCCATTGGTCTGGAAGTGCTAAGGTCCGAAGATCCATGGAGATTTGTTCTGGTCTGGAAAAAGCTTTCCAATTAAACCTTATTTAGAAATTTAAAATTCTGAAGGGGAACAACAAAAATGCATGGCTAATTGTGGGAGTTCAGAACAAAATGTTTGGGGGGTGAAAATGTGTTTTGTATTGGTTTTAATCTTGGGGAAAAATCTCCTTGGAAGGTGTTTGTCTGATGGGGGGGGTTATCAATAAAGTGTCAACATGCGGTTTATACCTAGTAGATCTTATTGTGACAGGATGGTCTTGTCGAGATTATTGGAATACCGTGATATGATGTGATATGTACGGTGGTTACTGAGTCACGTGTTGGAGTGGATCTGGAAAGGGATACTGTTTATTTTGTTGGCAAAATGCTTGGCATATTTTTCTTGACCAATTTCTTGTTCTTGTTTGTCCCATATTCTGACAATTTTATTTCTTGATTTGATTTACGGTACTGTGATTTTCTTGTGCTTCTGATCTCCTATGATTGCTTGTTCTTTGAATAAATCACAAGAACCAGCTCAGGAATTGAAAACATATATATATATATATGTATATAAATATACATAGAATCTAGGAATGTCCCTGTCACAGGCTGAATACCACTCTGGAGTGACATGTGTCATCAAGAGTTGCTTGTTGCGAGAGCCCTCAGGTTTACTTTCGGATGGAATCATGTGGAAAGCCACCATCCTTCCTTTCTTTCCACCAACAACATCAATTCTCCCTTGCCTCTTTTGAGGCTGGGAACAGAAATACACAAATCAAACACGCCCTTGGCATTGTTGGTTCTTTTCTCTCAGGGAATTCGGGAATTTAGAATCATTCCCTCTGTTATTGGGATTGTTATGGTATGTTATGGTAGCGGTTATGTTGAATCACCAGAGTTTAATTGTTTCAGATGCAGGAAGTCATGTCACCTAATTCCATATAATTCCAAACAATCAAGTTATATAATATACCATATAATTCCATTGTTTCGATCTGTAAATACTTGATCCCACTTGTATCATAATTAAATTAAGTAAAATGTGATTCTTTGTATTTACCAATCCGAGGGTTCAAAATATGCACCGAGGTTGGCGTTGAGTTCATTGACCGCCTTGGCATTTGCAATGCTGTGTGAACACGGCACAGAAGCTAAGCAATGCTTAAAACCATAGGATCCATGGGACTGGTATATTTTCCTATACATTTACCATAAAAATTCAACCATTCATGCAGGTAAATTATAACAGTCCCATGGATAGTATGGGTTAAAACCGTTTTAGAAATTCGTGAGGGTGTGAGGTGAAGGTCAGAGTCTTGAACTCTTCAAAGCAGTAGATGGTGAATGTGTGACTGATGGTATTTTCATTGATGTTTTTTGCCCAAATGACAAAGTTTTAACGTAGCTCTATATGATGTTTTATATCCACATATTGGAGACTATATTCATGCTAATACTGATTTGAATTTATATTTCTGACATATCTACACAAGAGAATACTCTCATATCGAGAGAGGTCGATGGATTGTATGTTGTTGAGATTGGCTTGATTTAGTTGTACGAGGCAGCTTCACCCAAAAAAACGTGTTTCCACAGTTTCCTATCCCTTGAAACACGTTTGCGTTAATGCACCTATAGAATTGACATTGATAGGTTTTAGTGGTGTTTTCACCAAGTCATTATCGCTGTGTTTTGAGATACCTTTAAGCATACACATGTGCGTATGTACATGCTGGTAGTTAGGATATGATAGTGTATATTTATATACGTACTGATATATGATATATGTTTCAACAGTTCCTCTGCAAGAAAACAAAACTACCATTGATTTTTTCCCAGAGCGCTTCCAACTCGGGCTACGCAAATGTGTATGTATCTCCAATGCCCTGCAACTGTCAGGACAGCAAAGAATCCTGGTGGAGTGCGTTACTTTCAGAAAGCCCTGAAGGAATGCTGTTAATGCTTCTGGGATGCGTTTTTGTATTGATCTTTCAGGCGTGTTTTTTTTTTTTCGGAAAGGAGCTTGGGAATGAAAACAACGAAAAAAAACAAACCCGACATGTTTCGGGTGGGTGACTGAAATCCAACATGTGCTTTGAATCAACAGGGTGATTTTGAGGGCCATTCCCTTGGGACACTTAAACCTCGCCTTCTGAGGTTGGCCCCTCATACCTGGCGATGTTAGTGATGTTTTTTTTTGAAATTCTAAGATGGGGTTCTGGAGAATCTATGAAAACATTCGGGGGAGCTGGGGAGCTTGTTGTAGCTGGAAAAACTGTTCTTTGCTCAATTTGTGAATTGTCATTTATTCGTTTTTGAAGTACCGGGACCAAATTCATGAAAGTTGTTTCTTCCGTTTCTCGGCATGGATGTCATGGTTTTTTGCCAAAATGTAGGGGAGATTCTTTCGAAACGCAGAGATTGGAAATTTCATCAATGTGTGTGTATGTGTGTAATCGTACCAACAGTGAGCCCATTTTGTGAACTAACATTTGATTCATTTTTAGGTACTTATAAATATACCATACATGGATGGTATGGGATAAATCGAAATCTGTGCAAGAAATTTCTCTCAGGATCACACATCAACAAGAACAACTATTCCCAACTTATCGCAAGTGACCCCAAGTGACCTTTTGATATGCCAGATGAAAGTCACTCAAGCCCTCATAACCTCCTGGGGAATCCCTTTGGCCCTTTGCAGTTTAGGTACGCAGTCATATGATATCATATGATCTACAATAAAAGTCAAATGTTTTCTCAAGTTCCATTTCAGGTTTACCAAGGTCATTCATTGAATATTTGAAATCGAAAAACAATCATTTTCATGACAAGAAAAACATGTTTTTTTCTTGGAAACAAAAAGTTGTGTTGTTCTTGAAACCTAGTCTGTTTTTGTTTGATCAACGAACCTCGACTCCGCATTCTCTCTTTGACGGCACGGCTTGACAGAATTGGCTTGGGAAAATTGTGAATAATGATAGACTACTTTGCAAGCAGAATTTACATACGGTTCACTGTTCCAGTGCGGAAGGACACAAGAGTAGATGAGGCATTTTTGGCAGGTATTCGTTGATTTCCAAATTTTTTGACACTTTCAATGAGAACCACCAAATGATCTCCAAGAAGATCCTCCCACCCAGGGCTGCCACCGCTTGGAACCATCGGCCAGGTGAACCTCACTTGGTTGGCAGGTTTAACCTCAGCGGCCACTGTAGGCATCATTGGAGGAGCCCTTTGTCTTTAAGGACAGGAAAGGGTAGATATACGTACCGTTGATGGTTCAGAAATCCGGCGTTCACCAGTTAAGGTTGGTAGTTTCTTTTCAGTATATACAATGTTTTGTACATCCCAGGTGTTTTAGCCGGATTTCTGAACCATCAACAGTATGAGAGTAAAGTTTCGAAGGTTTTGAACGAAACTTTGTGGAGTTTCATGATGTTAGGGTCCTTTCTTGCTTCTGTGAAAATACACTCATGGGCATTAAAGCTGTGGGCTTCTGGCTGTGGTGTTTTGTTTGGGGCGGACCAAGTTTTTGACCAAGGAAAGGGTGTTAGTTTCTGAGGATCAACAGACATGTTTCTCTCAACCGTGTTTCGTCTCATGTTTCGTCTCATCCCGCGAGGTTTCCAATGCAAAATTCGTCATGTCTAAGTTGTTTTGTTTCATCATCTTGCCCAATTTCTCATGATGCACGAGGTGAACAACCAGCCCCAAAACATATGACTTGTGAGGGTGCTGATGTTTTTCCCTTAAGTCATTTATTTCGCGGTTGGTAAATTTGTGATTTGTGACCAGATTTAGATACTTCCGTGTGATATAACTCCCTAGCTCTTGGGATAGATGATGGATACCAAAACCTCAGCTACCTTCTATTGAATATGACTATTTGGGGGATCTATGTATAGTAGGATGACATTGCCTAAAGATTTATTTCATAGCTCAACTATTCATTTCATGAAACAACAGACACTTGCCTATAGAAAACCTTTCTACCACTCGCAGAGCATTTTCCATATAACCAACCAGTTGATGCTTCAGAAATGCTGCCCCACCTGGGATGTATGAAACTCTGTAAATGATGGGATAAACTAAGTACCAACATCAACTGGTGCATCATTTCTTCCATCAACAGTACCATCCTAATACCTGGTATTACTAGTGTTAACTTTTGGATGGACTTTGATTGATGGAGAAACTTCTGACTCCTTGGTAGTCTATCCTTGAAACGGCTCTGTTTGTGACATGCTTTGGGAGCTCCATTGCCAATGTGTAGTAGATCGGAGTATACATTGTTTGATTCATACAGTATAATTCAATGTAGTTTATAATCATATTATATATACGTCATGTATGTTCATATAAATACACTTATATAATATAAACATATTTTTTCACGTTTACATTTTACATCTATTTGATTTATATATAGATATATTTAGTTTACTTACACATGCATAGATAGTGAACACTAAATTCCATGTACACTGTAACAAGCCAATGCATAGAGTATAATAGATTTGGTCAAACTATAGCGACGTCACACAACCTCACCCCAAAAGGTAGCTTTTTGGAAGGGAACTCCCCTTATTTCAGGGAAATCCAAGGAGGATGAAATATTATTTTCATTTGGCCAGATAGATCAATAGATAGCCTCCCTTAACAAACGGTCAGATCCGGTGTTCAATTCTTGGATGGTCAGACCACCAAGGTTAAAGTGATTCCTCAGTGGACAATGAATGCCATTTTTCAGCTCAAGGTTCGCTGTTGTGTGTGTTGAATATGAGAGGTGAAAAAACGTTGATCCTTGGTTGGTTGGCTCAAACTTAAATGGTGATTGGTTACTACCATATTGAAGATTGGATGACATAGGGTCATCTGGGTCATCATTCTTGAAACGACAATCTCGGAAGATTCATCAAGCATTCATGAAGCAATGAAACATATCTTGAATAAATGGCATGACTTGATGAAGGATTCCTTCTGAACGACAACCAACAATCACTCCATGAAGGATTTCTTCGGTGACTTAATTGACCTGCAAAGTTGATGTTTTGGAACAGTTCATTGCTTATTTTAAAAGGGCGGATGAACTGGAAGATGATCATCACTATCTTTTTTTTTGGCGGGGAGGTGAAAACCCTAATATATCTGCGGTTCCTTTTTTTGTTGGACCGGCTGTCACTTTTGTTGATTGGACATGTTGGACCAAAATCCTGCAGCTACGTCAGCTATGTCCAAGTTGGCAGCTCTGTTGATTGCTTGTTGCAGATTCCAACTCTTGAAAGCTGGGTGAAGCTCCATTCAAAGGTAGGAACAAGTTAGCATGTTGGGATGGGGAATATCTTGGGTTGTCCCCCTTCCCAGGATGCTAGTCACCACCAGGATTTTTTACATTTGCCACTATTACTCGGAAGAGGGACAACCCAAGGAATATGCATATCGAATGAAACATTTGGATGTCGGAGATACGTGAGGTAGATGATGACCAACCATCTACCCTGTTTATGATATTTGTGTATGTGCAGATCTTAAATGTATGTACTCCGCTTTCCATCCTGATATTCTGAACAATTGGATGGTATATATGTTTTGTGTATGTTTTGTCATGTGGGTTGGAACTCCTGTGTGTTCCACCCAGTACCAATGTCTAAGGTCTCCTTGGAACACCCAACCACTTCACGACATCCAAGTGTTCAAGTATCCGTGACATTGGACCCCATAGGATCCATGTATGGTTGGTATATTTACCTCCATGGAATACCATAAAGATCAACTGAAATGTTTGTAACTATAGCATACATTGATCCTATGGGTATCGAAGCAGCCATCTTCCACTTCCAGCAGGTACCCATGATTTTCTAGATTTCTGAGAGGTTGTTGTTTCGGTTTTTTCGATGTCAGGTAGATCTGTCTCCTTTGAACATCTTTGGCGCGATGCTGGTGCTCCTGGCAACGACTTTGTATGTATCCTGGCAGCCAGAAAATGGAACCGACGGGATGGTGAGCTTCCTTCTGCAATTTTAAAGTTTGAATCTGAAACTTTGGAATTTTTGTGGATGAACAGCCCTTTTTGTGATTTTGACACTTTTCAGTTTGACAAGATTTCTTTGGCCGTAGATGAATTGAATTGGACAAGATGACACATGTACTTCACAGCAATATTGATTTGGGGCACATAGGACCTGGTTTGATTGGTAGAAAACAAGAGAAGGTAGTCTGACTGCAGCTGGGCGCTAGTTCCATTCTTGTAAATTGAATTTATCTTCAAAACATTGCGAAAGATGTCCAACTTCCATTGAACATACTTCTTCATTGGGTGTTGATTTCCACAGGGTTGAATATTTGTTCCTAAAAAGTATCTTCCGACATACCCAGAGAATTCAATATTCTGGGTGTTTTTTTCTGTGACTGTCCTTCAACACGGGTTCATCCCCTGTTGTCAATTAGTATATAGTTGATTCTTTATAATTTCCACCAATCTCAAACCATTAAATATACCACATTGATTCACTTTTGAAAATCATTTCTACACTTTGATCAACTTCTGAAAAGACATGACTTCTGGACGGGTTCCTCTATTTTCTGAGCACCGGCACCTTTTCAACTCCCCCCCCCTACCTTGCACCTTCCCCCAGGCAGCGTCGAGCTACGGGACTTCCAAGCTGGTGTTGAGATTCTCTGTCAATCCATGGGAGTTGCCCCCAAAACGCTGGCTGGAAATTGGGGGGGGTGGGTACCTAACCGGGGTCCACCAGGACAGCACCGAAAGTTACATGGGGAAAATCAAACAGAAAAAGTCCTTAAAGATAATGACAGGTAGCAAGTCCCTTGGGTATTGCTTGGTTTCTCCTATTTTTTTGGCTTGTTTCAAGTGATTATGGCAAACCCCGGTGACTGATGGTAAGTGGAAAGAATCACATTGATATTTTGCTTTTTTGAAGGGAAGCCGAACTTAAATCATTACAATTCCACTGTGAAGTAGTGACTTTTTGTAGCAGGCGGGCAAACTCCAGACACGACCTGATGAAGTTTGTCATATTTACCAACATAAAGATGAGATGTTTTTCAGCACCCCCCCCCCAACAAATCTGCAATCATTAAATGCTCGTTTTTTTTTTGGATCCTTAAATGGTTGTCGAAATCATCCACCCACCATTTAAGGTTCCAACTTTCCCCAACAAACCTTTGGTTGGATTCAAACTTTGGTTGGATTGGTTTCATGGTAAGTCTCTCAGATCAATCAAATTCCTCACCCCTGACGCATCCATGGGACTGGTATGTCTACCTACATGAAAACCATTAAACAACAAACAAATGCAGGTAAATATACCAGTCCCACAGATAGTATGGGTCATCTTGTAATAGTGACCCTTGGATGCATGCAATTAGTTTCACAAAGTCCACTCGCTGGTAAAGCTACCTTTATATAGATCATTTGTGGGTTTCATCAAGCATTTTGGCATTTTGGAGGGTCCTTTGTTGCAGCAAATCGTCGACCATTTTGGACCCCACACTGGTGACATCCTGACAAATCATAATTGCTGTTGAGTTTGTCAGTTCTACAGTACCGGAAACTTTACTGTACTGTATATTGTCAAAGATTTTGCGAAACTCGCCGCCAACCAGGTTGTGACTTCTGCCCACCTATATATTGGTGAAGGGCAGTCCAAAAAAGTGATGTGATGTGTTCAGTTCAGGGGAGCAAACAAACGGCCATTATGCGAGGTGTTATGGAGCAAAGTCACCTTGTCTTTGTGGTGAATCTGTATATTAATCCCATTTCCTGGATAAACACCGTGGCCAAGCTCTACATCCAACACATCTTGTCATTGCCCACTTTTTTGGGTTCATGACTACCAAGGTGCCAAGCAAAATAAGGGGGGGGGTATCATGATATCCCGAATGAGTTTGGAGAACAAGAAGCTAGGTGGTGGCAACTCAAATATGTTTTTCATGTTCACCCATATTTGGGGAAGATGAACCCAATTTGACTAATATTTTTCAGATGGGTTGAAACCACCAAGGAAGAGCATAGTTGCAAAAACTTCAAGACAAACCTGGCATTTTCCATTTGGAAGAAACTTCGGAATTGGGTCTATCGAAGCGGCAGTGATGGACGGATTCCCACACCATTTGGGATATAGCACTACTCTCCAGAGAATGTTCATACAATGATTCGGATAAACTGCCACCCCCTAGATAAATGAAATCTAGGTGAATAGTTCAGCAGCATCATCATTTTAACATCATACACCCGCTTGAAATTTAGCATAGATACCCAAAAGAAAAGGTATGTTTGATAAAATCTGAGATACATTTTAAAGACCATCATTTTGGGTATCTATGTTAAAGTTGGGGGGTATCCTTTCTTTGCTTGTTGTTGTTGTTGTTGTTGTTGTTGTTGTTGTTGTTGTTGTTGTTTCCAAACACCATGATACCCAGGGTTTGGCCTTTTTTCCTTCGCGATGTTATGTCACCCAGGACCCGATCCAACACCATCATCTTTGAGTCCCATCAGTCTTAGGCCCATGGAAGAATGGTTGAATCTGATGGGTCCGCCGAGTAGTAGGTTGGTCACCCCAAAAGGTAGTGAATTCGGGAAATCCGGGACCCCAAAATGGCTGTGATCATTCAGGTCTGATGGGTTGGAAGTTGGTTGGTTCTTATGATAGTTGCATTGGATGGGATCAGGTTGGTTCTGATAGTTGTAATTGATGTGTTCCATTTATTTCAAGTATGGTTTACATGGCACAACGCCATTGGTGAAACATAAGTTGTTGATTATGCATGGAACATTTTGAGGGAGTTATGCAAAGTCCAAAAAGCGTTACACAGAACACGTTTCGCGCATCTTGAATTAATCATATTATGCATTCATGAGTTCCCTCATGTTTGATGTTATGCTCCACATCAATACCCTTCAATGAAGGTGTGTGCCTAAAACCAAAAATCAGGCGTGAAACATGTTGCTTCTTGAATCAGCATCTTCGTATCTCCACCCACATGCAAATAACATGTTTATTGGGTTTGCATAGTTTATATGAATGTAATTCCCACTGTTCAACAAAAAATTCTTGGAATGTCACACTTCCTCTTTAAATTCGTTATACTTACTCATACTGCAGTATTTATACTTGGTCGTTTATATGTTAGTTTCAGTATAAGTAGTTTCAACAAAGTTCATCATAGATTCATTGGAATGGAAAAGAAATGGAACTTCGCAAAAAGGTGGGAATCGAGAAGCAGCCTTGAAGAGAAGTTGTTAGAACCTGGAAGTGCCAAGTGTTTTGACGGAAGCTGTGGTGATTCGTTGGTTTTTTTTGTGTTGGAATGGATTGTTGGGCACCACCCGAAAACTCCGAGATCAAAAAATGCCTGAGGATTTGGGGTGTAGATGGATGGAGTAGAGAGGATTTATATAGTGAATCTTCAGTCGAATGGGCGTGATCATGTATCCGAAAAGGGAAGTGGAACAAGTCACCATTCGAGAATTGTTGTTGGAGATTCTAGAAGTCATGTTTGCCCACGCGCACTTTGGTGTTTATATTATATATGCCTTTGCACGTGTGAAGTATTCTGAGGGTGTTTTCATTTGGGGTAGTTTTCGAAAACTGCCATTTTTTTGACATCCATTTTGACATCCATTTTATCAAATTTCGCTTTTTTTTTTTAAAAATCCCAAGGATGATGGGTTTTATTCCCAATGAATCATCCCATATATCCATGGGGTACCTTCATCTATGTTGGTCCATCAGATGTGGTTGAATCAAAACCAGCTGCATCATGACGAGAGGGAAGGTTGAACGATGATACGATTCATACGGGATAAATTTTTCGGGTGATTTCGTGTTCGGAATATATAGGGGAACCTTAGACATGACCCTGTAAGAGCTTTAAGCCCATGAAATTTGCCATGAATGTTGTTTTTACCATGTTTTATCTAAATTTTAGGGACCATATAGTTACTACCGTAATAAAAAGAAGGCTTTTTTCCACCGAAAAAAAAGCAAAACATGTAGATCCTTACAGGTAGGAAGATTACCTGGAAGAAGAAGCCGAGAATGATCATCGGATAATCCATGGCCGGAAGCTTCCCCGGTGTATTCATTTTAGCTCTGCACATAGACAGGGAGGGTTACCATTTCCCTAATATGAAGGATTGTAACCCTGTCTATGTGCAGCTAAGTCATTGGTGTCTATTTGATCAGTATTTTTGATGAAACATTCCAAGACAGCCTGCGAAACAGAACTTTAGATCTCCAAGATGCCGGAGAAACGCCCACGAACCATTCCATGACCATGGAGATTTTGCTTGGAATGGCACATCTTGTTTTTTCCGGTTCAACACGGAGGAGTTGTGATTGGTGCCTGGTGTGGTATATACTACAATTATTCATCTTAAGTTGTAGTTTTGCTACAATTATTCATCTTAAGTTGTAGTTTTGCATTTAACTTCCAAAGCAAAATTCCCCCAGCCTCTTTGTACGTTAATGAAGTTGCGTATCCAAAAAATCCTTGCAGCTCATGTTGAACAGAAATATGCAAGAAACCCAACAACTTGCAACCTCCTTCCAGGAATGTTATCTTCCCTTACAGTGGCTTATCCCAAAGATTTGTAAAGCTTTGGCATCAACCTAAACCATATGGAATATGCAAGCCCTGTAATTCTGGTATATTTTGCCAATTAGATTTCAATTCTCAAAGGTCATTTCTAAGATCTCATGTCGACATCAGCAACGTGTCTCGTGGGCCCCGAGGTCGCAATCCCACGTCTTTTTCAAGACACCAGGGGTGTTGCTGGATACGCCGGTCACAAATGCAAGCTTCCGAGCAAAGTCTCTTCCTTGAGCTGCATCGATAGTGAGGTACACAACTCATGTGTCTGATGTGAGGTTTTAACCCTTGTGCTCCAAATAGCTTTTCAGGAGGTATTTAGACCCTAAAAACCTGCTCCAAATCAAATCCACTCTCAGAAGCGTCTTGTAGCACTAGGGTAAGATGTTTTAAAGGTGATGTGTGACATGATCTTTGCAGAAACAGTGATCTGATGGAAAGAAATCAGTCCCACATCATTTTGGGATTGGGATGTGTTTTTCTTGTAAAAGCATGTAAAATAGTGGGATATTACCCCACCAACCTTGATTTGGTTATCCTCCCAACCTCAAGTCCAATTGTTTTTTTGTCGATTTCAAGGAAAAAATCCAGAGAAGGGACCGTGGGCTCCCAACGTGCTGGGGAATTCTCCTGAAAAAACAGGGAGTTGTTAAAGGAGCGATTGGGATGGAGAGTGTGTTGCTTGGAGTAGATGAAATATGATAGAATATCATAATACGACCATACATCACATTTTGAATTGTGCAGAGTATTTGCAGAATGATTGCTGATGCATAAAAATAATAAGTTTTATTTTTCCATCCAGGCGCTTTTTTTTCTCTCAGTAGAATATCCTGATATCCTCTACAAGTTCAAGGTTTTGGTTGCTGCTATTTTACCTCTTGGTAAAGAGAGCTCCATGACTTGCCTGCTTTGGAGTTTCTTTTGTCCGGGATAGTTAGAACAAGCAGTCCCCCAATTTTTCCACCCACGTCGGGCCCCTACCAGACCCTATCATGTTGTGATATTTTTCGGATTGACATCAGACACATGAGAGCCCTGTGGCACTTGCCTCGCGAATTTTTGATGAACAGAGTCGTGATGACCTTGCCTCGTCGTGTGATCAGTGACACAGTTGGGATGACGTTTTTGTTGGCCGCCGAGTGAATGCATTTGCATATTTTGTGCATGCTTTTAAGGACCAGCATTCCTACAATCCCAGACAACTGTAGGGCATGTTTGCCTTACTGGGCAGTGGACAGTTTAACTGTAGGAATACCATCAACGGATGATTTTTGGGTCTGGATGTTTGAATCTATCCATAGTATGTATAATATGTACGTTGTGGATGGTCAAATATGTGGGAATAAATAAGAGTAATATGCAAATGCTGGGATATCCCAAAATCAAGGACTCGCAGAATCCTCTGGCAATGTGAAAATCTACTTAAAAGTCAACAACAGCAAGTTATATATACAGAAATGCAAGTTATGTGGGAGTCTTGTTTGTCCTTTTCTGGGATCAAACAGTTGCCCTCTTGAAATTGGAGGGCTCCACCATGGACCATTTCAGCGAAATTTTGATTGTATGCCTCAAAGTTATACCCAGGAGAAGATGACACAACCGTTGCGAACGCTCATGTGGTTGTGTAATGCCTCCTAGCCTTTCCCCCATTCATCATGTGGCGAGTCGAGGTCCACTAGACATGAATTCACTTCTTCCCAATTCTACAAATTAGAGACTGCAGACAAGCCAAACTGATGAACAACCGAAAAAAGAGGTCGAAGTGTATTTTGTTTAAACAACAGTTTGACACAAGATCGTTCCCAAATCACATCAAACAACAATTACAGTATATGCACGTTGTTTATTCCTTTTCTTTTGAAGATGTTTGTTCGGTGATGTTCGGTGCAAGTTTGGCGAGAAACAAATCTGCAAATAACCCATCTAGACCAAAAGAAACATCAGCTCGCCGTTTTTACGCCAAGCGGAAGCGGATCTGATTTGTAACTCGACGCGAAAATTTGAAAACATCGTGGATCTTGGATGTTCTGATCTCAGAAAGAGTTGTTGTGAAAAAATATGAAAGATATGGTGATGAAAAGAATCATAAACAAATTTTGGTGATTGTATTATGTTTGGATTGGAGATAATTGAATTATATAGATTTAACTATTTATTGATATTTATTGTAGGAAGATGTATTCTTAGCTTCTTACTTGTGATTGTCAACAGGTTCTTGCAAGGAACCTGATGATTGGAAGATCCATTTAAGTTGTGATATCCGCACGCGATCAACTGTCACGAGCTCCCACCATTGGTGGCAAAGAAAAAGTCATTTTTTTTTGTTGGCAGTGAGTGGGTAGGGACTGGGTCCTAATTCAAATATGTACAACGGGGTAGTGCAATCATATCCAATCAAATTTGGGAGTTTGTAACATTTCATATGTTCGTTTTGTGTTTTAAATTTGGATGAGTAGTTACTGGGCAGTTCTTGTTTTTTTGCAGTTTGCAATGCCATATAGGCAGTTCATAGTGTCCTATCTATATATACATGTTTGATGCACCCTGTTGTTTAAAGCACAGTATTGCACTTTTATGTATAAGTATCCGAGAAAAGAAGATATAGCTACTACGTAAAGATATTTGCACATTTGCATTAGGCTTAAGTGTGTACATGTACTTTTTTACACGTCCAGAGCATCATTATGACCAAGTTAATATAAATATACATACTAAACAGGTAGCTCTTTTAGTTTGCTCCAAATGCAAGTGCCACTGCTAGCCATTCATGTTCCCCCCTGTAACGGAGGACCGTGTGACAACAGCTTTATTGGAACATGTTTTTTTTCTTTAGTTTGCAATGTAGAGTAACCCATAATGTTGGGTACCGCCAAATGACCAAAACAAACCAGATATTCTGCCTCACTCTTAGCATACATCCAAATAGGCAGGGCTCTGATGTTTGAAGATAAGCTGCCGAAAATGTAGCCTGTAGAGTGCCATAGCCATATAGCAGGGATCAAAACCTTGGCTGTTTTGTTGATGCAGGGGAATCATATTTCTGTGGCCTATGATATAGGGAGTATCATGGCGCCATTACATAGGTCCCTATAAACACTATGGAGTGAATGTCACAAGGATTGTTTTCCCACGGACGAAGTTAATCTTCCTCTTTGCAGAAGATTTCTTATCTGACTCTAAAGTGACCGTTGGGAAAATATGGTAAGATTCACCAAAATTTGAGACCAGCACGTCATTTATTGTCCTACCACCAAATGGGTTACAAAACCCTGGAGAACGCATTGGAAGTGGTAGATGGTGCCGAAAAACCTCCTGTGGTACTTGGTCTTTGAAACATCACGGCTTCTTACTAGACCACCTTTCCCTTGAAAGTTGCAACCAACTAAACGTGGTGTACTTCAACAAAAGATCCCGGTTTTCTCCACATAATGGAATCTTTACAATGTAAGTTTGTGCCCTCTTCATGTGAGGATATACATATATATATATACTTCCCGAGAACTGGTTGATTTGTGTGGCCTGACATTTTGAGACACACCCCAATATACCTGAAAGTTTGGACCCTTCATGTAGGTATGATTTAAGCCACATGATCCAAGGTTATGTTCGCCTTCATATGTAGACCTGACAGTTTATACCATTCAATTCATGTAGGACAAGATGTCAAGGGTGTTTTTCTATGAAATGTCCATTTTTTTTGTCAGGTGGCCTTCAAAACATGGAACCTTCAATTTCAACCTGTATGTATAACTTTCAAAAAATGTATATATATATATATACATATTATGTTACATACATTATATATCTGACCTATATTTCGCACATACTGTATATATATATATATATAAACATATTATAGATTAGTTATCTTCAAGTCCAAAAAAGGAGGTTCACATCTTTTTTTCACCTGCCAGGCCTGAAATGGATTTCCCAGAGGCTACCGTGGGTCCATGGGTTGGATGTGGGTCCATGGGTTGGCCCTAGGTTTCAGGTTTAGGAATTATAGTAGGTTTTCCCAGGATCTTGAGAAATGGCAACAATAAGTTTCCAATCCATAGAAGTTTCCCGAAAAAGAAACAAACCGAAAAATCTTCCTGAAATCTTGGAGGTTGGTACTTGTTTTTTTGTGCAGAGTATGTACGGGAGTTGTTGGTGGAGCCTTGTTAAACTATGACAGGGCAGTTTTTAGTGGAGTTCTGAATCATGAAAATGGGAGTCTCATGTGTTTTTTTTCTGGCCACCGGGATTTTCTGATATTTGCTCTTGAGATTGCTCAAGTAAGAATGTGAGCAGGAGTCAAAAACAAGATTTGTTGGTTTTGGCAAGAAAGGCGTTGACATATTTAGTTAGATTATATATGACGCCGGGTGACAAACCCG
The DNA here is from genome assembly GCA_000507305.1 of Breviolum minutum Mf 1.05b.01. Classification (NCBI taxonomy): domain Eukaryota; class Dinophyceae; order Suessiales; family Symbiodiniaceae; genus Breviolum; species Breviolum minutum. Next base: position 12,860 of record DF241667.1, on the reverse strand, counting down.
CTGCATCACTGATGGTGTATACAGGGAGATCCCTTGTCTCTACAGGGATTTTGGTTGGGTGAAACATGCAAATCTATATAGCCAAATACTTTCATGGCTGGTCAACCTACTCCCCTAACATACCCCCCTCAGAAATAAGGGTTTAATAAGGCCTTATTGAGGGAAAACCAAGGGTTTATAAGCCAGTCGAGGTTGGTAGTTAGTTTATCCCTTATTTACAGGGTATTTATTCATCCCAGGTGATGGCCGGATTATTCCAACAAAATGTTTTGGGATGAATGAAATTTCATACTTTTCTGTTGATGTTTTTTTTTTATTGCGTTTCACATCCATCAGGGAACACATGGTGAAGTACGTTTCGATGTACCCGGAAAAGCGGGTAACGATGGTAGCTTGGATCGAATCAATATCTGCAAATTCAGAACAACTCCATGTCTAACTAACATGACTGCTTGGAAATTGATATGTATATATATATACACATGTTTTTCTATATATATATATATATTTGAAGATGTTCCCTCCCTGAACCAAACAGCGGACCTGAAAAGATTCGGCGATATTGAAGGTAAAATCATCTTCAACCCCTACTTTTCAGGTGCTTATTGTTAGTCTGAGAGAGAGTATTTCGTGTAACTTACTGAAAACTCACCTCCTTAAGTAGAATGGATACTTGGATACTTAAATAGAATGGGATTGATTTAAAACTAACCTCCATTTCCTACTGTTGATGGAAGAAATCCTGCACCACCTGGGATTTATCAAACCTTGTAAATAATGGGATAAACTGGTGCAGGATTTCAGCCATCAACTGCATTTTCCCGAAAAATGGCTGGATTTTTCCTCCATGTTTCAATCCCTTCACCTCCGATTCGGAATTCGCTGCTGAAGAGGCTTCTCTTCGTCTCAGTCCAGCAAAAGGTGGGAACACCAAAAAAACACGATTCGTTTCGCGGGACACAAAAAACACATGTGAAACTTCGAAAAAAAAACAACAACATAGAAAATGTGAAACTGAAAAAATATTCAATTTGGCCTTTTTTTTGACCAAACCAAAAATGGTGAACTTGTGAAAGGGTTTGATGCAGTTTGCTGGTGACGTTCAGTGTAAGTGTAGAAAACAATTGTTCCAAGAGAATCTGAGACAAAAAAAGGGTGTGAAGTCTGCCTTGAGGAACCTTTAACACTTGCTTGGGTTCTTTGTGTAGTGCATGTAGATATACCACGATATACCATTCATTAGATGATTTGGAGTTCATGGAGAAATAACCTCTTTGTTGCCACATCACTGAAAGTTGGAGGAAACGTTTTTGTATTTCCTTTGCACCAGCCCTTATGAATCAATCCAAGTGACCTTGAAGCGAACGCGATGGAGATCCATTTTAAGCAAGGATGGATGATACATGTTTACTACAGTAATTGAACAAGTAGATGGTACAGTCCCTCCACATGGGTTTTATAGGGATTTATAAACACCCTTTACTAACCTACCCTTTGGTATTTGTGGCACGTCATCTATTTTGACCTCAAGGTATCTGTATATATATATATATTTTATAGTCTCACATTTCATCTTCCATATTAGACTGATTAATGTACTCTTACTATAGGATATATAATATACAACACATTCAAATATTCAACCAATGAGTTATGAGTTATGCCTAAAGGAGGTTTCTGGAAGAGATCCAATTCAGGTGAATAGAAATCATTCAAAGAGTTTGTTGATTATTTCAGTATACATTGTAAGGTGATGATTTTAATCACTTTCTCTGTGTCATCTCCTGAAGAGGTTATCCAATTGGAGTATGTTTCAACTGGGTGGTGTTTTTATTTTTTGCAATAACAGTAGGTACATTGCAACAAGATCATTTTTTGGCTTTGAACATTGGGAGTCCCTTCTTGTTCGCTACAGATCTATGAGACTCTCCATTTAGGATGGAGATGGAGATGTCAGAAACAAATAGAAAACACACGTCCTAAAAGAGGAGAATGAGGTTTATTTGTAATATCTAGGTTGTGGCAACTCAAATATGTTTTATTTTTCACCCCGAAAATTGGGGAAGATGAAGCCATTTTGACTCATATTTTTCAAAGGGGTTGAAACCACCAACTAGATATTCATGGAGATGTATCTTTTCTACATGGCATGTAAGTTTCCAGCTCAATCCGATCGTCGGTTGAGAATGGCCCCCGTTTTTGTTGCATAACCCTTGGTTTGCAGGGAACCCAACAAAGCGCACGTGGGTCAATCAAATGGAGGTGAATTTGAATATGGATGGGTCGGCGGGTATGGTGGGGGTCAAGTGGTGATATAGTTGCCTACTGAACTAGATGACTCTACCAGAGAGTGCTTTGTTTTAATCAACCTTTTCCCCTGAGATTCAACAACAAACTGGAGACAACACTCTGACATGTCAAAAAATGTACGAAAATCCAAAACCCTGTTCAAATGTATATTCTTGGCTAGGCCGTATGGATGACATAGAATCCACCATTCATTGAACCAACTACTGTACATATACTCCCCAGAAGACTAACCTTTGAACATGAACATGGAAAAGGATATTCCGTTCCTATGTTGGAAACCATCACTTTCAGGTTCCATGTTAGTTTTCCGGGGTGTATTGCAAGTCTCGGAAAGGTTGTTACGTTGTTTGGAGACTATTTTTCAATGTCTCTACATTCCTGTGGTTCAGATGAACTGCCCCCCAAGTTGCTTGTATTTAGAAAAAAACTTAAACCAAACAGGCTCCCCATCAATGAATCATTTCAGCCTGTTTTTTTCGTGTGGCTTCGAATTGGTCGTCTTGATATGTTTTCGTTGTTCATGCAATGAATTTTGGCTATGCAACTTGCATAGCCTCAAGGTTTTCGGTATTTTTTTTTCGAAATCCAAAGGGAGCTCATTTTTATGCTTGTAAAAACATGTAAAAACAAAACCTGGACCAGTAAAAATCCTAAAAAAATTCAACGGGGTCCCCCCCGGGCCCCAAATGTCACATCCTCCAACCCGCGGAACCTGGAGTTTTTTACAGCCAGACATCAGCATCACAGCAGGGGGACTTTTTTTAAGCAACTCTTATTATCCCATGAAATGCTGATTCCTGAATTTTATGGAGATCAGGGGATTTTTTGTTGCTGACCGTTTGTTGACGAGGCCATGTTGCGATTATATCGAGGTCAGCCAAGGTGCTACATGGGAGTTTTCTTGCTATGATAGATGTTAGGGCTGTTAGGGATGTTGGAACATTTTGATCATTTTGTTTGTAGTTTTTGAGCGGTTTGTTGTTTAAATTGATATTGAATTTTGATCTTCTTGTCCTTTTTTCCTTTTCTTAATACTGACTATGGTGGCTACCATAAAGTCAATGAGTGTCCTGTATGCTGGAGTGGAAAGGGGATGAAACGAATCCCGAGTTTTGGCAGTGAAGGCATCCCTGATTCGAAACAAAAACATCGATGGTTATTGAGTTTGAAATCACCGAAGTAAAAAAGAAACTTGATAAACACAATCTTGTCGTCAACTATTTCTTTTTCTAGTTTTGGCATGAAATGGCTATACTTTGGATTATGACATGTTCATTCCCCGAACTAAACCAGTTAAACTTTCCTTTATTTCCCCATTATCTGGGTGGTTTTTCCCCAGATCCAAACGACCTACACATTTCCGTTTCCGCCATTTCTCCACCTCCACAGGCCTGTCGCCCAAGGTGACCAGGCGTGCCTGTCGGGAAAACAGCTCGGACAGGTGAACCTACAGCCATCACCCGTTTTTTAAAAGGAACATGATCTGAACCAAACACCTCCATGATGATGATGATGATGATGATGATGATGTTCCAGCCGTTAATCTTCAGGGGTGTATTTTTATATAACGATGGGACAAAAGAAAAACTAGTACTATAAAATGATGATAGTGATACTGATACTCATAATAATGATGATATCAGGTTTGTTTTTACCGGAATTATTTGTGAAGTGTTTTTGGGTAATGAATGCAAACTCTTCAGGCCCGGAAATTCATAATTTGTATCACGTAGGTGGCAAATGCAAATGCCCTAATTCGCTTGTAGGAGAATTAAACCAATGACATGGTAGGTTTGGGAACCCGAAGACATATGAATATGCCACAAATGGATATTCAAAATTCAAGCCGGAAAAACACTCCAGTAATCTGCCCTAGCGCAACTTCGTCAAGGTTGCAAAGTCGCAAAGGGTCATGATTAGAAATGATATACAATTCGACATCATCAATTCTTCCGGTAAGCATAGATATGACCTAAGTGCCATGCCACCATTTGCAACTACAAATAGCTATACAACATATTTATTTCTATACAACTTTTGAGACATAGAAATACCCAATGATTTCTAGGGTTTCTTGAATTGGGGTGTTCCCTGCGTTCGAACCCGCCATGGCCCAGGTTTTTTCCTCGTGAATCCATGAATTCCACCGGATTTCGTTGGTGAAACCACCGGATTTTTGTTCGTTGCCAGGAATCACATTCGGTTTTGGAGCAGCAGAAAGTCATGGGGAAATCACAAGTGAATCGATTTTTATATCTCATAGGATCCATGATATATTTACCTACATTTATACCATAAAAATCATCTAAATGTAGGGATAAATATTTTTTGCAGTCCCATGGATCCTATGGTATTTGTGTTGTCCCATTTTTTGGCATTGCGCCGGTTCATGCGAAGTTCAAATCCAAGTTGACTTTGCCGCTTCTGAATCATCAATCCCTCCACGTTTGGAATGGGATTTCTTTGTAATCAGAGAGCAACAACAAGAGTTGCAGAGTCCGAGATGTGGAATCAAAACCAAAACATCTAGAATCTCAAGGGTGTGGGGTTCGGCAAAGGGTGTGGGCAGAAGAACAAAAACTAGATCAGAAAAGATTTGTTCAGTTTCAAACTCTCATGTGTTTCATGATGTATTTAAATGGTGTCTATATGTTTCTACTTAATTAAACATGGTTTTCAGCAATGTTCATCCATTCTCCATTCCCAGATTGAACAGGGATGGTTGACAAACAGATTGAATTGATCTTCCGGGTTGAACAGGACATTTCCATGCATTTCCGGTGAAGCCACGAGAAGGTGCAAGCTAGAACACCAGCAACAATCATGAAAAGGGGTCAATGACCAGTGCAAATGTCGATGAGTTCAATGTTTGACATGATAGGGTGACAACTTTTACGGGCATTATCGGGTGGTGATTCAGACATGTCATCTGAATGTATATATCCCCTTTGGTACACCAACATGGCAATGGAAAATCCACCATTTGAAGATGTATTTCCCATTGAACATAGGCATTTTCCAATGTCATGTTAGTTTTCAGGGGCGTACATATGCATGATTTGAATTATGAACCTATTTGCATTATGAATCCAACAACCACCTTATGCTTTGGTGGACCTGAAACTATACCATCCAAGCTGCCTGCGAGTCGTGCTTGTTGCAAGCCCCATGGGCTTGCCAGTGGATGTTTGGAATGCCAAGAAATCTGAAAATTGGGTCCGTCATGGGTTTTATGAATCCGGTGGCAATTTTTGGACAATCCAGTGAACATGCATACTGTATATACTGTACTAATGCTCAGATTCATTGTTTGGAACATTTTGTTTGTGTAATTTTCACATGATGAATTGTCACTGATGGTTCGTGGATCGGTACTTGATTTTACTAGCTCAATATCATTCAGTATCCATTATACGCTGGATATTTGGTAGTGCACATATTGCCTTCAAATGTCCAGGGATCAACTATGCGTTCTATATAGGTGACTATCAAGGCCTTTTTTGTGGACCTTATATAAATCTTGTAAAGAGACCAACTCAACAGCCTGCGTGGGACTACGTCTCGAGGTGATGAGAATGTTACAACAACACATTGGTATCATCAAAGGTACCGGACATTGATATGCCTTACTCTCCGGTAAACTACGACAAGTATAAACATTGCTTCCTTTTCCAACAAGCATTACAAATCTAGAAATGGTAGATGTTCCATCTATCTAGTGTTATACGTTTATTGGGTTGGATCTTAATTTTCCAGTGGCATTTCTTGAACAGGTCATTTCGATTAGCATCACAGAAAGGTTTGTTGATCCCACTAAAGATGAAGATCTTGAGTCTTGAGCCCATGTTTTCCAGCCACAAAGGGGGGGAGTCATTCTTTAAATTTTGCCCAAGAGAGATAACTAATATGATAAAATGTTTGAATTCAGGTTGGTGAATTGTTGTGTCTCTACTTCATCCCATTTAAGCAGAGCTGGTTTTTTGTTGGTGTTCCCAGATGGTAAATGATAGAAAATCCGCTATGTTTACTCACATGAGGGGTCAAAAGGCAGCTATATGAAGGTAAATAAATTAAGGAAATGGTTTGATAAGTGATGCAGTCCTATGGTTTGGCGGTCAGGAGGCGGAGAAGAGCAGCTTAGATGCGTATACTGTTATGGATGAAGCATGATGAAACTCAACCGCCAAGATTCTGTCGAAGTGGGAATATATAAATATACACAGAGAGAGAGATGTATATACCCAGATGATCCATGTATGGCATATTCACCTACATTTACCATAAAACATGATCCAAATGTAGGTAAATATACCATACATGGATCCTAAGGGATGTATAATTATATATATATGTATAGATTTACATACATATATATATATATATATGTACAGGTATACTAGTATATATATATATACCAAACCTAATGATTTCCTCAAACCTAGAAGCAGCTTTGCTGTGATTCATCGATTCAGCTGATTTCCAGGTGAAGGATGGAGACAAACTTGGCTGAACAACTTGTCAGGGAAACCCAACTTGATTCGACAATGCTTTTTAGATCTGCATCATGAAAAACCCCAAAAGGTTAACAATTCACCCCTTTTTTGTGGATGGTTGATGGTTGGAAGATGACTGAAACAACTTGAACCTTTTGGGAAGCCCCAACTTTTCGGGGGGCGAGTATTGTTAAACTTTGGGGGGGGGGGATGTACATCCACAGCCTCAATTGACAATTCAGATGAGTCGATGAAAGTCGTCAACAGAGTTTTTGGATCCAGATCTATAATGAAACAAAACGCAGCACCAGGGTACAATGGGCTAGTCTATTAAAGTGCATGTACCCTAAGAGCCGGAAAACCTCAATGCTTAGATCATGTTTTGGGTTTCAGAGCATCAAACATGGCCATTAGCTAGTGGCAAGATTCTCTTGATGTTGGTTCCATTACTCCCTCCCAAAAAACTGACATCATATAATATATATGTATATATATATATATATGGGGGGGTTCCTAAAATGGTGGTACCACCAAATCATCCATTTCAGTAGGGTTTTCCATTATAAACCATCCATTTTGGGGTACCCCTATTCTTGGAAACACCCATATATTATCCCCTCAATTGATGCTTGCAAGACTACTTTTTATTCGGGGACATTTGTTCATTTTCGAGGGGGTCGTCCCATAGGAGACCCTGTTCCCAAAGGCTGAAGTGCAGGCAGCTCGCAGAGCGCTTGCATTGGAGGCAGCGATGGGGGTCCGCCCTAGCTGTGGCAATGGGGTTTTGGTTCCACTCCACTTGGAGAAAGGGATTGTGATTAACACTCCCCTAAAACTAAGATAGCCCCCTAAAAATGGTGGTTGAAAGCCTACAAAGCCTTTCGAGAAGATCTATGTTCAGGGTGCGAGCTGTTTGTTTCAGGGAGTATGATATTAGCAGAGATGCAACATGCAGACATGAACCCACATTCTGTGTTTTATTGCATAGCTATTTGTTTTAATAGTATATTGCGTGTTTACTGCTGGAAGCCACATGACCCTTATATACTTTTGAAAATTCAAGCTCTAAAAACGGAAGGTCAATCCATTAAAAAGATAGAGGCCGACTTTAGACGATCCAATTGCAAATATTCGGGGACAAATCTGGTAGGCAAACCTCCGGCGGATGCTTGGCAAATATGATTTGGCAAGTCTTGGCCAAAATTTGGGACAGCAAAAAAAGGGATCCTTTCAAATGTCAAATGACTTTTAACAAACTTTGAAAGGATAAAGGGATCAAGGATTTTGGCCAAATGACCAACTATGATTTTATATATCTTATATAGTTGGTTCAAGGATTCAATGATCAAATTTTTGGTTAAGACATGTTAAGAGGGATATATAAATATATAAGGGATTCAACAAAAAACCACATTGAACACATTTGCTACACATCCTACTTCTTTTTTTGTAGCACTCCCAAGGGGGGTGGGTGACAGGCTGAGAGCAGCGCTGCAGCACATCATCGTGACTTGGAAGGCCGGTTCATCGGTTAAACGTCATGAAATCACCCACGGTATTTCTTGGGGCGGGGTTTTTGAACAATGCATTGCTAAAAGGTGGAACATTTCTTCAGGAATTTCCAGGATTTCCGATTTATGCAGTTTTTTCTTGGGTTGGTAATTCATCATGAGACCCTGGAACCAAGGGAACTGTATGGGAAGTGTGTGATGGCAATGGCCTTGGAGGTGAGTATGATGGCATGTGCTTTACACCAATGATCCGCCGATAACACGTTGTTTTTTTTTCCCAATCAAATTGTCCATTCCATGTATGGAACAAGACTTTCCGGAGGTGCACGATGATAACGGCTCTATTTATCGGGAATTCTAGGGTAAGTGTTCCACACATAAGACTTGAGTACCAAAAAAATATATTTTTATGTGTTCCAAAAACATCCGATTAACATGGATACGTCGAACTTCTAAACACCCCTGTCCCCACCAAGACCCAACTTTCAACTTTTTGGGAACCCCTGGGGAAGACTATTTTAAAGGAAACCCAAAAAGTTTAAACTTTTATTTCGTGGTCATTTGGTGGGGTAGGGACCCTTTCCTTCCATGCAGCTGACGATTCTTGGTGTTGAGGCCTTGCAATTTCAGCGCTTGAACTGCAGACGGTTTTGCAAGAGCTGTCCAGAGAGAAAGCAAATTGGCCTATGGAAAGATCTGTGTAAAGGATGGTCGTGGGGCACCACTATACTTACTAGTGTGATCAATTCCTTAGTGATCGCATTTGGTTGAATGGTGGAAAAACTCGGTCCTGGTTTCTCAGTGCCTGTTTTTTCACTGTTTACCCCGAATCTTGGGAAAATGATCCGGACATGAAGGTAGTTACGATCACCTTGGACATTATCTTGACAACTTTGGGGAGCTGTTATGAATCACTTTTGATCAGCGGGATGATTATCTGAGGGCACCTACACCCCGGAAGATTAACATAGAACATAATCATGGAGGTTTGGAAGATCATTTTCCTTTCTAGATGGGTGATTTGTAGGTTTCATGTTAATCTTCCAGGGTGTAGGCGATTTTTGTTTGACTGTGAGGGAGATCGGATCTGCATTTGGTTCTTCTTTGCCGGTCATCATAATCTCAATCCTTGGGGAAATGCCACATGTTTCACTCAATCCACTAATCCTTGGAATACCTCGGGTCACCATTGAGCCAACCAAAAAAAGGTCTATTGCGGGGATCCAAACCAAACTACCAATTTGAAGATGATAGTTTAAATATGCTATCCAAGGCTGAAAGCCTCTGTTTTTGCAAAGGCAAATGGTTTAGGTGGTTACTATGGTCACTTGTTTTCAAACTGCTGCTACTATTGATGGCTTTCAAATCCTGTACCAATTCAGAGGTTCTTTATACATGTGATTCTATTTCAGGGTTTGCATTCGCATCCTTTGGAAGGGGATTCGTCACAGGAATTTTCACCACCATCAAGAAGCAGTGTTTCCGCCTGGCATTCTGGGCGAGATGGCTGGAATGATGTTTCACCAAGCTGAATTTCCTTAATTCAAGGACCTATCAATATTCCGCAATAGCATTGAACCAAGAGTATTCCCCTTCGCAAACTTCTTCAGGAATTTTCCAGGAAAACTTCCCAAAAATTCATGTCGCACCACGTTTGGAAGCTTTTTTTTTTCAGGAAATGGAATTTTCTTCAAAAAAACATAGGGATTTTGTCATATTTGCGGTAGGACTTTAACAATTTTTGTCACCAAAAAAAATGGGTTTAGGCCAATCTTCAAGGGGTTCACGTTGAGTTTTTTCCGCAGCCCAGGTTGACCGACTTGCTGCTTCGACAGATTTGACGGCCGCACGGCGCCGGTGCCTTTGGGCGGCCCAGGGATCGCAAGGTAGGCAACACAAAAATGAGAACATTCAGATTCAATGATGCAATGATTATCAGTGGTTTATATTGTGCAGAAATGGGTATATTGAGTATATATGTATACATATATGTTTATATATATATACACATGAAAAGATATGTATTCAACTGTATATATCTATATTATTGTATATATGTCTAGAGTCTATATGTATATATGTATATTTATGTATATATGTATTTTTGTTCATATATATATAATATATAGATATTTTTCCACGGCTATCATCCGTACAGAATTGATTTCATGAGGAAAATTCAAACAAAAAACACTTGCTGGTTCTACGGTTCACACCATTCCCTGCGGGGATTCCTTCAAGAACCTGTGCATGGAATGTGATATTCACCTGTGAATTCAGCTATAGTTAGATCTTCTATATAGATTTACTGCTGTTGAATTATTTGTTGCTTCCACCCGTAGGATCCATGTCTGGTACATTTGCCAACATTTGGTTGATTCTTATATGGTAAATCAAAAATGTATATCTAGGTCTAGGTGAATATACCATAAAATGGATCCAGAAAGGGCAATGATGAAGGATCCATATAGAAAAACATCAAATAGAAAAAAACATGGTGTGTCATTTGAGTATGTGAACATCAGAGAGCTGGATTTTTGTATCTTGAAATTTTTGCTGCTTGCTGAAACAGCAAGGGAGTTTCTGCAAAATTGATGGTCCGGAAGTTCGACCACCTTTAGGATGTGATTTTTTTTAAGGAGCGTTTTTTACTGTTCGTTTTAGGGATGGGTAGATAGATTGTTTGCTTTCCATATGATCCATGTGACTGGTATATATTTTTTCCCTACCATTTACCATAGAAACATCATCCATGTCATGTAGGTGAAAAAAAACACCAGTCACATCGGATGGAACTCACGTTCAACGGCCACCGCTGTGTGTTTCGCTGGCCCAGTCGGCAGGCTGTCGGAGTTGAATATGGAACTGTTGCTGGCCCAGGTAGGGAATGCCCAAACATTCACGGAAGGTGGAAGGTGGTGGAAGGTGGTTGCGGGCGGAGGATCCATGATACCAAGGTGCTAGAAATTGGAAAGAAATCCATAGCGATTTCTAGCAAGTATCATCAATCTACCACTTGTCCAATTGGTTTCACCAGGTCCAGGTCTGTTATAAAAACGATTGGATTTGTCAAGTGTTTTTCTACCAGCCAAGGTAACCAAAACCCCCGGGAAGAGAAGTGTATGGTAGTTTAGGATTCAGGTTTCAGTCTCCTCAGCTACGGAATTCATTTAGTTGCTGATCCTTAGTGAAAACTGCCTTCTTTTGTTGAATCATGGCAAGTTGCTGTGAGTCATGAAAATAGATACCATTTACCACCGAGATCCTATACCAGTTGATACCTAGATAGGTAGTTGTATGCCATCGAATTTAAGGTGTTTTTGTTGGTTATTGTTAATATACATACAGGCGTTTAACCAGATTGGACCGGCCATCCTGACCAGATTGCTATCAAGATGGAATCTCCTAGACAAACGAGGCTTCTAGGCTTCTAGACTCTGTTAACTGATTGGTGGAATTTCATATACAACTTCATATTGTGACTTTCGAAACCTCCCAGTTTTCAGCCGGAATCCTTTGCGTACTTTGCCGATGAATGGATCCCCCGCGGGTTTTCCCGGGCACGAAGTCAGTGACTAAGTCAGTAAATGGTTGCATACCCTAGGCATACATCCAAACACCTGAGGTTCGATCCTTGGATCCTCAAAAGTCGCAGGTATGTAGGTGCAACTTTTCTGTTAGGGATGAGCTTCTCCAATCTCCAGGATCGGGACCCATGACCCATTGGAATTGAGGATGGGGTTTCAAACCCATCTGAAGATTCAGGGGGATGGTCAATTCAGTTTCAACAAATCATACATATTGTGTTTACGTAAATACACAAATAGTAACAATAATCATCATCATCATGATAATGATTATATATTTATATGTTATATTATGTTTGTAAGATGAAATTTGGGATTCCAAATTCTAAATGACACATGGTACCAAGCTACTTTCTCCAGCTGCTGGCTTCACATCAATCTCAAACTGCCGAATGAAAGGCTGATGCCGAGAGGGGCGGGCACAAGGAGAAAGGTGCCACGACGTGCGAAGGTACTGTAGTTCTTTTTCAAGTTGCAAACTGTTTTTGTTAGTACGTGGTTAGTAAACCCCATTTATTATTTATAAGCCATTTGGGCCATTTGGAAGGGGAGCAACCCTATACTCAGGGGTGGCCAAGGTGTTTTTCATTAGTGAGTCGTGGTACATTAGTGGTACAGTAAATGGTTGTGTGAGTCATCACAAAGCCCTGTCAAGAAGGCAGTTCGTAGGTTGGTTATGTGATTGGATTGAAAAGAGGGGCCCAAGCTCTTGAAGGTTTATTTATTTATTGAACGATTTGATGGGTGAACAATATATAAAAGTGGTTTTTGTAACCTTCAAAGACACGAGTGGGAAACAGGATGATCTAGGAGTGGGAAACAGGAGATCCTTCCGGAGGACATTATTTGCGAGTGTTTCAAGCAATGTCATCTCAACTTCACCCCAGCTGATGGTGGTTTTGGAGAATCCTTACTACCAAATATTCACGGAAACATTGCAAAAAAACATATATATATAT
>DF241666.1:38781-68306 GCA_000507305.1 Breviolum minutum Mf 1.05b.01 | reverse complement strand
CAACAACAACAACAACAACAACAACAACAACAACAACAACAACAACAACAACAACAACAACAACAACAACAACAACAACAACAACAACAACAACAACAACAACAACAACAACAACAACAACAACAACAACAACAACATAAACGACAACAAGAACCAAAGCAAAAAAGAAACTCTTGTGACTCTTGTGTTTCCAGATCTTTTGTGCCTTCCGGTTGCGTTTACGTAGAAAGACCTTCCAAGGGAGGCCCCACCTTTTGACCTCGCCGCAGGTCACTTTCACAAAGCTTCCAAGGAATCAACTTCTCATAGAAGCCGCGAAGGGGATGCTGATTGAGCGACAGCAAGATTCCATCCAACCAATTCTTCACCTGAATATCATCCCTACACTAGTTTAGATGTTCATGATTAAAAACTCATCATCCCCACCCCACCTCATGACTTAGCTAATGAAAAACTCTGCATTTTTTTACGGCTTTCAAAGATCTCAAACTCTCAAAGCTGCGGGCTCCAAAAACGCCCCTTTTTTCATCCTTCGCGCTCAACGTTCAACCAACTGTGGGACCAACTCTCACGTCTGCGGATCCTCGGACTGCCTCTTCAAAAATCTCCAACGGTGGAGGGTGGGGTTGTTGTAGGGTTTTGATTTCTTCCTAAAGATAAGCTGTTAAAAAAAAACTGCTGTTTTACTTAAGTTTACTAGTCACTAGTGATCTTCTGGAATTTGAAACATACAGATTCGAATCATGTTTCATCTGAGAATCTTAGCAACAAATGGCAACTTGCACCAAAAAAACAAGCCGGCTGCACCCGACGCACGGCACTGCATTGACACCCAAAGTCCTGCAGCATTGCACTGAACTAAGAATAAGCTTTCTTGATGATAAAATTGCTAGCAAAGTATCATCAAGAAACATGTCGAACAAGGTAAGAGATCTGTCAAATCTATGATACCTGAACTTGAGGAGATTTGATTGTGCCCTGCCAGCCCTGCCCTTTTGAACCAAGTCTTGCCGGAAAGCGATGCTTCACGAACTCCTCTGGAGTTCTTCTCTGCTTTGTCATCTAAGGGTTTTTGATTTGTCTTTTTGGGTATATTAACAACAACTGCAGGCACAGCAGAACTTATAGCTGTGTGTTTCACTGCAGCTCTGGCGGAGAAATATGGTGCCTTCACTGAAGCCAAAAACAAACTTTCAGATGATCAAGCGGATGCTTTGAAACGCTCGATTTCTAGCCAACATGTTTGCCAAAATTTTATATCCTCACAGGTGCTGCTCGGACCTGTGTTTTTTTTCATATCTTAATTGAAGACTAGTGAATAACATTGAAGAATCCGATAACATTTACCAAACCTGGATGTTTCATTTTAGTGTAGCCCATTATATACCCTCTGTCACTAGTAAAGATTTGTAAGGGCCTACTATTGATAAAGTGATCATTATTGCGGGACTGTTGCAGGGACTGGGCCGGGCCTATATAACTCTACCTTTTGTAGGGGCGTAAAACCGAAAAAGTAACGGACGCAGGCACCGGTTCAGTTCGTAAAGCTACAGAATTGACCGTGAAGCTACAGAATTGACCTATTCACAGTATCCATCTTCCCTGCGGAAGTCGATATCAAATTATCGACAAAATGCAACGGGGTTTTAGGCGTGGGTCCTGAGAATCTTTGTTCTCTTGAATCTGTGCCCTCTGGGCTTCTTCCTTGCAAAGTAACACTTGTTTCCTCTGATGGGCTTGTGCCATCTTGCGCTTTGGGATACCCACGTGGTTGCCCATGTCCAATGTGCTCCTCCACTTCGGGCACTTCGTTTGAAGTCATCTGTCGCGGTAGCTTTTCTCGCTTTCGCTCTTGAAGCTTCTCAAGCATGTCTTGCAGAGAGCTTGAAGGAGTCTCGCTCTTCCTGGCGAAGTCTAGTTAGATCATGTTAGATCTAGCTACAGTCATTCAACAGCCTGTCAAGTTCGTACGAAGAATTCCATGACTGGTTGGGGCCTGGCATCTGGCACCACTCTGCGTACAGCACTGCAAGCCATGACCTGGTCATATCTGCAAGTGAAAAAAGATCCAAAACCAGTTCTTGACCCACCCTTGGCATCGTATGTAATCTTAGTATCTTATAGAATCTGATTGATTTCTGGCTGCAACTTCATCCCCAGCACAACCACGGCCTCCTCCGCTTCTTGTTGCATCTGCGCTTCCACTTGCTGCGCCCTGTGCTGCTCTGCATATGGTAGGTTCTCACCAAAGCTTGCTGCTCCACGACCACCAGCACTGGCACCAGCACCAGCACCAGCAGGCTCGCGACATGGAGGAGGGCCTGTAGCAGAAACATCAACGGAAGGACTGCTTTGATTTACACCAGTGCAAGAATCACATTGCCAGTGCGTTTCAACAGCTGGTTGTTCCTTAGGTCCTTTCCCGGCCACGCCTTTGTTCTCCTCGTTTTGCGGCTTCTGAGCGATTGATTTTTGCCTGTTAAGGCTCGCAGATTGGGATTTGGAATGAAGCTCTTCACCCCAAACCGGGGATTCTTTGGGTATCCCCAAACAGAAATTGGGACTGGTCTATTTTCCTACAAAAAAGGGTAGTTTAGGAGGTAAATGTAGGTAAATATTACCATACATTGAGTGTTTTGGATTGCTTTTGCCTTTCTTTCCGAAAATGTATGCAATTATGTTCAACAGAAATCTGAGATCCTCAGCTTGCATTGACAACTATTTGCTATTTTGACACGAGATACTTCTTCCGCGCTCGACGCCATCTCTTCGCTTTGATTTGCTCAAAGAGTCCCTTGACCAAGACAAGCCATTTCAGGCGCCTAGCGGCCCACGCCCCTGTTTTCCCAACCCGCTGACCATTCCAGAAGTTACAAATCTTTTCAGAAAAACTGAAACTACATAATATATACAATATATATATATATATATGTATGCATATATTAGATAAATTTATACATATGTACTACATATAAATAATATTCGTCTTTAAAGAAGATAAATATTCCCATTGGAATGTCAACCAAAAAAAAAAGATCATTCTTCCATTCCATTCGATTTGCAAGGCCCAGGCACAAGCTTGTGCTTTCCCGTGAGGGAGCTGCTGGAGTATGGTGGCTTTTCGGAACAAGAGCTTGGACGAAGATATCCCAAGTAGAAAGAAGGGGCTTCTTGCCATCCCGAAAAATACCAGAATCAAGTCGTGTTTCCGTGGAAGCTGTCAGAATCACTTCTGAATCTTCTCGTTGTTCATCAGAAATCTCACTCGGCGTTGACCTGTGAATTGTATCCATCTTCCCTGCGGAAGTCGATATCAAATTATCGACAAAAGGCAACGGGGTTTTAGGTGTCGGTCCTGAGAATCTTTGTTCTCTTGAATCTGTGCCCTCTGGGCTTCTTCCTTGCAAAGTAACACTTGTTTCCTCTGATGGGCTTGTGCCATCTTGCGCTTTGGGATACCCACGTGGTTGCCCATGTCCAATGTGCTCCTCCACTTCGGGCACTTCGTTTGAAGTCATCTGTCGCGGTAGCTTTTCTCGCTTTCGCTCTTGAAGCTTCTCAAGCATGTCTTGCAGAGAGCTTGAAGGAGTCTCGCTCTTCCTGGCGAAGTCTAGTTAGATCATGTTATATAGATCTAGCTACAGTCATTCAACAGCCTGTCAAGTTCGTACGAAGAATTCCATGACTGGTTGGGGCCTGGCATCTGGCACCACTCTGCGTACAGCACTGCAAGCCATGACCTGGTCATATCTGCAAGTGAAAAAAGATCCAAAACCAGTTCTTGACCCACCCTTGGCATCGTATGTAATCTTAGTATCTTATAGAATCTGATTGATTTCTGGCTGCAACTTCATCCCCAGCACAACCACGGCCTCCTCCGCTTCTTGTTGCATCTGCGCTTCCACTTGCTGCGCCCTGTGCTGCTCTGCACGTGGTAGGTTCTCACCAAAGCTTGCTGCTCCACGACCACCAGCACCGGCACCAGCACCAGCAGGCTCGCGACATGGAGGAGGGCCTGCGGCAGAAACATCAACGGAAGAACTGCTTTGATTTACATTTACATCACATCGTACCAGCTGAATTTTCATAGAACATGCGGTTCAATCTAAGAACTCCAAATCCCTTTTAAAAATAAAGGGTGTTTTCAAAAAAGTTCTGGGAAGAGATGGGAAGAGCATTTCCACTGCTTTGGAAGAAACATCTCTGGAAAATGCTGACTGTGCCAGCACCGTGGGACTCGAGGCGCCTTTGTTTTCTGCAGGCCGCTTCGGAGCTGTCGATTTTTGCCTCACTTCGTTCCCAAGTGGAGTGCAGTGCATCAGCGAATTTTCGGCCGCTGAATACTGGAGTTGCGAACAAGTGGATCCACTCGCCAAAGCGAGTTTCAAGATTTTAGGACTTATAAGTTAGTTCATCACGTTGACAACTCAAAATGCCAAAGTCACAGCTTCGCCAGCACAGAACTTAGGATCTGTTCATATGCTTCTTGGACCTCCAGTTTCCAAGCAAGATTGCTGGCAAATGGATGCAAATTGGTGGATTTCAATTCCTCACTCTTTTTTTTTGTCCAATCATCAACCATCAAATCCTACAAAACCCTGCAGGATCCCCTGCAGCCATAGCCCCCTGTTTCCGACACCTGCTGAAAGCGTGCTGTTGCCGCAGCACATTGCTCCGGATTTGTTGGGTCTTGCTTGTCGGGATGCCATCTTTTCGCCTGGAAAACCCAGAGATTTTGCACCCAAAAAATATCTCATGGCTAAATTCTATCTTTGTTAGGCCCCCTTAATCAACATGTTGAAAATAAATTCAGATGATTTTCCTTTTCCCCAGGTGGGATATGTTAGTTCCCTGGAGGGCAAATGTCCGTCAGCATGCCCAGACCTCCCGTCGGTATGCTGCTTTGATGACCCGTGGACTGTCACATTTCTGGAGACCAAGCACCGAAAATGGATCTCGCGGTCCTGGGACGGCAAGGTACAAGAATCTTGCCAAAACTAAGTCATGCAATGAAAAAAAAGCCAAGAGCAGATTTTTTTCTCCAAAAAACTAGCATATCCCATGTGGGGAAAAGGAAAATGTTCAAAAGTGCCTTGGTACGGTGATATGTTAGTTTCCAGAAGGTAAATCTCTCACTTGTGGCTTTAGCGATCCAAGTATCGAAAGAGACTAGCCATCAATGGCTCACCAATGCTGTACCAATTCAATGCATTAGTGAAATTAGCAGCTCAAATCAATAAGCACACATGCTGCAGTTGGGGACCCTAAGTCTGCTTTGTGGTTGCCTTTTTATTTCAAATGTAATTTTGATGTGATTTGTGCTCAATGATTCCTTTTCGGATCTGTGTTGGTTTCGCATTTCGCCTCATGTGACGCCCGTCTTTTTGAGAATCTTGTTGAGCCACAAAACATGAAACGGTCACGGTTCACCAACTTGAAACGACACTTTGCAAAAATTATCATCCGGGAGAGCATGTGTATCAGTTAAAACCAGGGTCAAGGAATTGATATTGATGATGATGATGATGATGATGATGATGATGATGATGATGATGATGATGATGATGATGCAAGGTTTGGATCGTTAGCACCAAGATCCGCCCCCCCGAAACTGCATCCCGTCCTGCAGCAACTGGCCATGACGCCTTGACAAATCTCAGACGCACCAAAGGTGTTGATCACCATATAATTTTTTTGGGAGGTAAAGCCTGTCATTGAACAGGATTGCTGACCTTAAAATTCACTAGTAGAATTGAAACCCAGCAAAACAGAAACGGACCCCTTTTTTGGCTACCTACTCTCCAGACAGATCGACTCCAAAACCACCTTTGGTGGTCGGTCACATTAGCCTTTGACGACAGCTTTGACGAAGACTTCGCTGGATACTTTGCTCCAGCAAAACTTCACATGCCCCGAGACAGCATGCGAAAAGGGGCCTTTTGCCCAAGCAATCTTTTTCATGGCACTTTTCGGGATCCTTCACGTTCGTGATCCACCACATTTTACCTAGGACAAATGTCATGTTGCTAACACAAACAGGATCCAGGATCCTCTTTGCATCATGTTTCTGGTTGGTGGTTGAACCAACCCATCTGAAAAATATGCTCGTCAAAATGGGTTCATCTTCCCTCAAAGTTCGAAATGAAAATCGCCCAAAATATTTGAAACGACCACCACCTAAGTTAGTTTCACTTACAGGGGTTATAACCCCAGTTACCCATTTATAAGGCCACTTACAAGGCCATTTATACGACCACCCCAGGGATGTGTTCTTTTTGTTTCCACCACCTTAAGCTCCTCACTTTTTGTTGGGACGTGAAGATTGAAGCAATGTGGCACCAGCAGATGGAGTGGTATGACCTGGTAGGTTTCCCCAGGTCAAACTAAGATGACAAGCTATGACTAGCTGGAAAAAATCGGGCACCCATTTTCATATGGGTGTTTCCAAAAATAGGGGTACCCCCAAATCATCCATGTTAATAGGGTTTTCCATTATAAACCATCCATTTTGGGATACCCTTATTTTTGGAAACACCCATATTATAGGAAAAAAAATACATGGGAAATACATCGGCTCAAGTCATGATTCATGATGTTCCAGCTCGCCAGTCAACAAACCCACACCCCCGTGACCTGAGCCAATAGAGCGAGATCGAGTCCTCGGAGGTATTTTTTCAGCCACGAAAATAAAAAATTGGAGAAGTTTAGGAAGGTCATCAGAAAATCATCCAAAAATCATCCAAAAATCATCGAAATAAATCATCGAAATAAATCATCAAAAAATCATTTCAGAAAGTCATGGAAAAATCATCCAAAAAATCATGAAAAAATCCACTAGATTGAACTTTGTAAGCAGAAAAAAGATCAACAAACAAAAAAATCCAGCATTTCACCACTGTGTTGCCCCAACGCAGCAGAAGTTGTCCCCGTGGGGATGCGAGTCTTTAAGGTACGTGTGCCAAAGCCAGAGCGTGCATCTACCAGTGAGACGCCAGGTCGTTCAGCTTCGTGCAAACGTTTAGCCTGGCATATGTTCCCAGCTTGTCGATGAACCCCCCCCTCAAGTATGATTCCCTAATTCCTGTTGATGGTTGAGAAGACATCCCAAGGCCATTTACCGTTTGGAGGGTGCTAAAAACCAGTGGTACATAATGGTAGATTTCAACTACCAACCTCTAACTGGTGAGTGATAGCAGGATTTCTGGTTGCCATCAACAGTACGACCACCACCACCACCACCACCAGACAGGGCGAAGCAACACTGTTTCATTTTCTCACATCCGTCGAATCTCAAGATTCACAACATACAAATCCACCATTAAGTTGGCGCCTTTCCACGACGTCGGAGCCAGAATAGATATAGAACGTACGCAACATGGATGAAGAGGATCAACACAAGCTCAGCTACAACCTGAATTTGTTGGACATGTTGATGGTTCTGAAATCTAACAACTTGGAGGTGTGCTAATTTATATATCCCAAGATTCACAGCGTTTTAACCACTATCCAACAGCAACCTTTCCAGTCCCTTCTCTAATGCTACTCTCAGAAATCTTGTATAAGATACCATAGCGTGTATGAAAGACAACTGATCATCATGAGCATCACCACAGCGCAATCCTCAAATCGTATGTATATATATATATATATTTCATCATATCATATTGCATCTCCATCAATCAGATTGTAAATTTGCAAAAATTGAATGCTTCAACTCTCATGTTGAACATCTATAAGTACATTTCATCCTGAAAATTTCGACGATGTTCTCAACAGCTTGGCGCTCATCTCCCATCTCTTCGGTTTCAAGTCACTAAAATCGCTTCCACACCATGAAGGTAGGAGCTATTCGCATCCCAATAATCCACAGTGCCAAAAAAGATGTCAATAGGCCTGAACCAAAAATTTCTGACCGTTTTCGGGCTGAGGCAGGATGCCAAACAAAATGAATGAAAACGGGCCTTTCGTTGGAAATTTGTGAGATTTGTCCTTTGCATGTTTCACTCTGATGATGTAACTAGACAACTTTCAACAAAAATAGCTGGATAGCAGGCTTGTCCCTGATTGTTTCCTCAAAGTTTCAGCTACCAAAAAAAACAGTGAATCCGATGTTGGTTTCGCACCTGTCCCTGGGCGCCACTGAGTCTGATTTGGAGGTTAGGGTAGAGAAGAGTGCATGCTCAACACCATGGAACCTCAGTTGGTTGCGGGGCATCTTCCATCCCATCGAATCACCGAATCAGTGTTTGAAAGATTGGCGGCCGTTTTTTCTCCTTCACCGGGATGNCACCGAGATCCTTGCATGAGGATGATGTAAACAGCAGTAACATACCTGACACACACAAAATTCAAAAAACTCAGAACAAAAACTCTGGCAGGGAAAAAAAACTCAGCTGCACAGTGTCGGTCGGTCGACTGGGTGAAAAAGGGGTCCCAAACAAGCATCTTCCCATATGAGTCGGGTTGGTTCACCCGTTTCACCCGGAGGGAGCTATGTGCAGCTAAGTTATAAAAGATGTTTTTCTCGGGCTGGCAATCCAGTGGTTGACATAACGAATTATGCTGATGATGTCGACAATATCTAAGATCTCACCCACAGGGCCCTGGAAGATACCCTAACGACCCCTTCACCGTTGCGGTTTCTGTTTGCAAAAATCGGTGCCTTCCAAGTGCTGTTTCATATGACACCGGAGGAAGCATCTCGTTCACAACACCCTGTGGAGCAGTTGATTCACGAAAGGCGGCGTTTAAAAGGCACAAGACCGGGGGCACTTGGGGAAATTTTTGGGAATGCAAATCATATCAAATATGGGAAATTTGCGGGTAAATTTGACATATCAACTGGCTATAGCAACATTTACCCAAAAACAAGCAATGCATATCTGACAAAAACAAATATCTTCATGAAATGATTGGATGAAAAATGCTTTTTCAAAAGTTTACAGAAAAGCTTCCATCCAAGTCTACCCTCCTGGGAACTAACCTATCCCCCCAAAAGGCACTTTCAAAGATGATTTTCCTTTTCCCCAGGTGGGATATGTTAGTTCCCTAGAGGGTACCTTTTTGAATTTTTCTTATCAAGCTCCCAACCTGGAAAGCCATCATTGCCAGCAAGCAGGTCGCCGTGTTCTCCAACCTGTTAAAAAACGTTGGGTTTTTGACATACCCTCCAGGGAACTAACATATCCCAGTCATAAGGCATGTTTGAAGATGATTTTCCTTTTTCCAAGGTGGGATATGTATGGATGTTAGTTTCCCGGAGGGTAGACCCCAAATTAGCAACACAAACAAAAAAAAAACACCCTTTTCCAAAGTAGCATGGACAAAAAAATGACGCCGTTTTCCACCGGAATCGTGTTTTCTTTTTCCACATTTTGGTTGAAAAAAACGGGTCAAACTCTGAATTTTTAGCCGGGTTAAACTCACAACAAGGTGAGGGTGGTCATATGGCATATGTTTTTGCCGCCTGGATCCCAGCTCGGACATAGGGATAGCATAGATGGTGAATGAGAAGATCAAAATGACCAAGCAGGGCGTTGCCACATTTCGGATGGCGTGTCCTGACAGCAGGGAAAGGTATCAAAGGTTTCTGTTTAAAGGAGATTCCGTCTGGAATTTCCATGTAGATTCAATAAAATAACTCGACATTTTAGTAAAAGCAATGTCAATGCAAATCAATATACAAATATCCTTTAGTATCTGTACATGAAATAAATCAATAGATTGGGCATGGATCAAAACACAACACAAAGGAAGAAAAGCAAGGCTTTTAGAAACCAGCTGATCTGATGTTGTCCATACACCACCTATAAATCGAATATGTTAGAAGCTTCCAACAAAGAATCTGAAGGTTCAAAACTCAAATCAAGACATTTCCAACAATTGAGCTACGAAAAAAAAAACTCTTGTTACTTTCCATTGTACTGCTTGTTTAGTAGCGATTCCTTCATGGGAAATAATCAACCCTATGATAATGTATAATTCCCTATATACCCTCAACAACCAGGGCTTTTTTTCGTTGCCCAATCATCATGTTCGTCATCCGTTACAGATTTCCAATGACTCGGCCGAACCTGGAGATCTCTCAACAATGATGCGAACTTCGTACCATCGATCCGGTAGCTCTGACCGCAGTCCCATCAAAGACCTCAAAAAGTTGCGTGGTTACAACGTATCAATGTTTACAAGAAGGATTTGCCTTTGATAAACTCAAAATGATCGAAGTGTTTTACCGTATACATGTGACGTACATATTCAATATGTAGATAATTAGATGTATATATATATATATAATCATGTATGTTTGGTGCAAAAGGTCGTCCAGTGGGCGATGTCAAGGCTATAGATGTTTCAAACAACACGGCTTTCACCCATCAAGCTGCACAGCCATCCAGCCACAAGTCACATCCATCCAGCCCCTGAAATTTCCGACGAAAACCGAGTCACTGGATCTTAAAATCCGCCAGTCGATCGGCTTGCATCTTCACAGTGTGACCCATCCTTCTCAAGCCATGTTTTTTGTCTTGACCTTAGATTCGCTGAAGTTTTGAAGCTTGATCCGACTGGTTGGTTGGGAATGGGAAGTAGCCTCGCCGAAAAAATCTCCATGGTAAGTTCATAGAATCTCATCTGAACAACACCAGCATCCTTTGTTTCCAATGTGGGGATAAACTGAATAAATGATATGTCTTTGATGATATGTATAATATATAATGAAATATACATACATTGTATATATATATATATACACTATATATACATATATACACTATATATACATATATACAATAGATATGTAGATATAATTATATATATACTAGTACATATACAGATGTTCAGGTTTCTGAGAGCGGAACCATTGAGTCCTGACAGAGAAAACATAGAAGTGATTGAAACATCACGGAGATTTTGACGGCTCTTTTTGAAACAGTTCTTCTCTTTTGTTCTCCAGGAAACAAGAAAACATATCCCACCAAACGGGAAAGCTGGAAAATCATCGACTCAAAAGTGCCAGTGCTGGGATGTGATATCTTAGTTATTTAGTTGCCAGCAAAGTTCAAGCTTACAGGACACAAATCCTTGCTTCGGCTTTTTGCACCACAAGTCCACAAGTCCAGGCCTTCCGGGCCTACCAAAATGACACCCACTGGCATCTTCGTTGCCTTCAGGCTGCTTTGGTTACGAGCCTGGAGAGGCTCGAACATGTGAAACATGAAGAAATGTATAGTTGGAAAAACATGAGGGTGAAAAAAAAACAGCAATTTTTGATCACTTACCCTCCCTGAAACTAACAGCGAGTTTACCCCTGAAAATTGGTGGCTGGAAGATGTAATCATTTCCTATTAAAAAGGCCTTTTTTCAGGAGCGAACTGTTACTTTCAGGGAGATCCACAAATCGGAGATCAAGTCCAACCGCCTTCAAACGGATGGGTAAGATCTGCGTGTCAAAGGGAAAGGCTCGCAAGTCCAGTCCATTGCAACTCAACGAAAGTCGATAGCGGTTGGTCTTCTTCAAATGTCCATCAGGGCCTAAGTACTTGGAGAATCACCCTAGGACTTGTAAGTGTTTCCCTCCTAAATGGCCGAACTCCATGGCTTATATATGGGGGTGATCCTAACTATCATCCAAGTAGGGGAAGGGAAAATGACCCGATGGACAGATGGGTTTCAATGCAAAAGTTCAACCGTCAACTGCTGCCAGGGAACATACACCATCAACCAATCGATTGGGCCTTGCATTTCGGTAGAAGTGGCAACCTTTTTTCATCCATCCCCTTTACCCAAAAAAACATGCCTGGAACTCTAAACAACTACATTCGAATGGATGGAAATGGTGATTTCCAACTACATTTCCCAGGTAAAGGTTTAGAATCATCATCGAATTGATAGCCAAACATTAGGGTGTTTCCAAAAATAGGGGTACCCCAAAATGGATGGGTTATGATGGAAAACCCCATTAAAATGGATGATTTGGGGGTACCACAATTTTCGGAAACATCCATTAAAACCTGGTTATTTGGAGTTCCAGGTGGTGCATTGTTGCCATGATTGCCATGCCTGGGAGTATTGCAACCGCCAGCGATGGGCTGATCATTGTCCACAGCATTGTCCTAAAAAAGCTTCAGTTTTGCGAGATTCTTGCAGAACCATGCTTGGCAAAAGACACAAACAAAAAATCAACTCAATTTTTGAAGATTTCTGCTGCTCACTACATTTTTTCACTACAAAAAACTATGGTCAAGACTGAGAGCTCGACAATTACAACTTCCGGATTGAAGTCATTCATGGCCTGAATCTCTTTGGCAGTCAAACCCATGGCATTTGGATCC
Source organism: Breviolum minutum Mf 1.05b.01 (assembly GCA_000507305.1). Lineage (NCBI taxonomy): Eukaryota > Dinophyceae > Suessiales > Symbiodiniaceae > Breviolum > Breviolum minutum. The sequence goes on along the minus strand of DF241666.1, from coordinate 55,977 downwards.
TGCCAGTCCAACCTTGACAAGTCGGAACGACTCAAAGTGGCACAACGAAAGACGCCTGTGGAAACCCTGAAAAAAGTAAGTTCTTCAATTAGGGCAGTCTTGGGGTAGGCCAGAAGTAGGCAGTTCAATTTTTTAGTTACTTTTCGTTCGTCTTTAGTTGTTCTTAGTTTTCTCCAGAATTTGTTTCGTTTCGTTGAGTTCTTTTTGTTGTTTCTAATTTATTTGGGGGTGTTCTTTCACTTTATGGTTGCTTTTTGTTTTTTCTAGCTTTCTTTAGTTTGCTTTAGCTGTCTTCTTTCAAAACCTTGAAGCAAAGAATACCACAGTTGAAGAACTTACTATAAAAGGTTTCTAAGATTGACAACTCAATGGAATTCTGCCCTTTCTGGCACCACATCTCCCAAAAAAAAACTTCGCAGCCACAAGAAACCAAAAAAGGAAAATAGAAATTGTAACGTTGCAGCATTCCATATCTAGTCGTTGGTGTGAATCCAGTTTGAAAATGAATCAACTTTCAAACAAAATTATGCATCGGTTTCAAAAATATGTATATGTATAACAAAACCCATCCCACCCCCAAAAACATCAAAAAATCTCATCAATCCAAACACCAGGGCGCATGAGAGTGAAGTCTACATCGAAAAGGATACGTTTGATATTGATGGCCGTGACGCTATTCACCTGCACCGTGACCTCGACGGTGAAAATGGTCTCCGTCTCCGTGGTAAAGGAAATTGAGCGTCGTCTCAGCGGTAATGGTGAATCAACGCCATCGTCGCCCGCATCTCCTGGAGATGCAACCCCACGAAAATTGCTGGAGATGTTTTTTTGGTGAAAAAATGTGACACGCACATATATTCTATATATTCTATATGTATAGTTTAAGGCGATACCGTACATACCTATTAGTTTTAGTGGCTATGATTTTGTTTTTTTTCTGAAGCCCCTAAAAAAGCATTTTTTTCGGCGAGAGCATTCACAGGGGGTTGAGACCTTCACCTTTGATGGTTCAGAAATCCCAAACAACCACCTGGGATGTATGGTTCACCCTGTAAAGAATATAAATAATGGGAGAAACCACCTACCAACTGGTTAGCCGGATTTCTGAACCATCAAGACATATCACTTGCAAAAGCTGGCAAGCTGAGAATCTAAAAAAAAACACTTCTACGACACTTTGAAGTTCCACGTGTCTCCTTGTGATTCTGCTGTCTCTTCAACAAGAGCTTCCGGGTTCGACAAGCGGCCCTGACGCTCGGCAGCCAGCCAACGACGGACATACCTCAGAAATTCTGTCGTTGGGAGTGTGTGAAGTTGGTACCCTCTCTGAAACCAACTGCCACACTCCCACATCACTCAAAAACATTGCTACACATATGTACAAGATCAACTCAACCCACACACACCACCATGGTGTTCGTCAAAAAATCTCAGGGCCAGATACATAGGCAAAGGTAGTCTCATGAAGTTCTCCTCGTGCGAAGCGATTTCCCAACACCCACGGTGAACCAAAATCCCATGCGACGACAACCCCCCGGGGCCCGCCTTCTCGGTAAGTAGGTACAAGTCCTCGGTACTAAAGAGCAGTTCCTCCCCTAGGCGAGCAGCACAACGTTCGGCACCCGCCACGTCCAGGCGCAGATCCTCGAAAAAAACAGATCATGACCCATGTTTGGTGAGATTCCACTGATTCGATTTTTGTTCATGGATTCCTCTGCTTCACTTCTTTCTATGTGTTTTTGTTTTCCTTTTTCCCCCAATTTTCAACCAAAGAAACAACCCCCCCCGATGTTGCCTGCGCATTCTGTAGGAAGAATTGCAAGATGGGCATCGAGGACCTTTCCAAAAATTCAAGCGATGCAAAAATGAGATTCGAAACTACCAAAACATACTTCAAATCTCATGGAAAACAAACAGACTTATCAAATGATATTCAAATGATCAAACACTTCGTCATCATAGTTTCAAACTAAACCCTTTGAAATCATCTTATACAATTGTTTTTGTCAGCATTTTGTTCAGCATTTTGTTTGAAAGCCCAAGGTGCTGCGGTGTATGTGACCTGGAACGTGATCTTGGTTGACACACTCGTGGAGACTCCATCTCTGTGTCGCGGGAGAGGGATGATAGGCTCACCACCTTGTGGTGGATCATTTCGGGGTGAAAAATTCGACGGCGGTGAATACTGGAAACATCACCCATAGGATCCATGGGACTGGTATCTTTACCTACATTTGGTATTTGGTTGACTTTTATGGGAAATTAGTCGGTAAATTTGCCATAGTTGGATCCTATGGGGTCATCAATGCCATTGTTTTTTGGTGTACAACTAACCTCGCATCCTTTTTCAAGTGTCATCCGTTTTGGTTGGGGGGGTCGGAAGTAATCAAGTTACACTAACAATCTCTGGTTGGTGGTTGAACCAACCCATCTCAAAACTATGCGAACGTCAAATTAGATCATTTCCCCCAAGGGTTGTTTAAAACAATACCCTCCGGGAAACTAACATGGAACCTGAAAAATACCCCCCCAAAAAAAAGGAGAAACATCTACCAAACACCTTTTTTTGGGGGGTTCCATGTTAGTTTACCAGACACTATTTGAAACCACCAACCCTAGATCCTAGATTCCTAGATCTTGACCCCCAAAAAAACACCAGGAACCCTAAATGACACCCGCCTGTAGGTCCTTTTGGCTCGGCTCCGCAAAAGCGGTCGAAATCTCTGGTGGAGTCATTGGCTGAAAAAAACTGCCCTGACGCGAAAGAAAAACCCACCAAAACTGCTGGCCAAATGAATCGCCCATGACATCCATATGGGTGTTTCCTTAAATGGTGGGAAAACCCCCCATTTCACACCCCAAAATGATGACTTTTTGGTAGGAAAACCCTTGGTTGGTGGGTACCAGCATTTTAGGAAACCCCCATGTATAGCCTTCATTCCCTCATGATCTACTAAGGATTCACCCAGCAAATTCAACCAAATTTTGAGACTTCCCAAAATGCCGTGGATGTCAGACTTGAATTCAGTCATGATATGTCATTACCCATGACGGATCCATGGGACTCGAAAAAATGTACCTCGGTTTGGTTGATTTTTATGGGAAATTAGTCGGTAAATATACCATACATCGATCCTATGGGTAATGTCTCATGGTTCATGAAACAAAACCGCAAACTGCCAGATAGGACATGGACTTATTGACTCATTGACTGACTCGGTGCCAACGAACCAAACTCGGTGCCTCTTCCAATCTATCCTCTGCATCAAAGCAAAGACCTGCCATGCCTGGCAATTCTGGGGGTACCTCAGATCGAAAAGTCGTCCCTTTTCAAGAATCTCTGAAAAATTCTTGGGAGATTCTCCACCAAAAATGACCAACACATTGGTCCCGGGGTTGTTGAGAAAACTACAGAAGTTGCAAATCTCTCCCGGAACCGGGTTGAAACCTCCGAGAGTTTGATAGTGGCAAGTGGTCACAACGGACCAAAAAATGGTTTCCCCCCAAAAAAAAAAAAAACGACGCGCAACCGGTGGATCTTCATAGTTCATCATGCGCCATGAAGATGAACGGTGTCACCGTATCGACCGTGAAGTGTCATGAAAGGAATGGTTCAGTTCGTGCTTGTAGGTGTCCTACCTTATTCTTGTGTCTTCATTGCAACTTTCCAACGTGAAAAGCCTAGGGCCTGCTGCTTAGGTGAGTGCATGCAACATAGCTAGATCTTACATGTTTGGGTTTGATTTGGGCTTTGCAGGGTGCAAATAGTTGCAATCTTAGATTTGTATATGATAGGGTTTCATGGTGCTTCATGTAGTAAGCCAGTAAGCATGCCAGTTGAACTCCTTGAAGTTCAAAGTATCATCCCTGCCTTGGGCCTGAGCATGAGACAAGCAAAGTTCCTGAAGAAATGTTTAGGAAATATCTAAAATATTCTAAAATAGTTATGTTCTAAGAAATCCCCAATAGGATCCACTGAACGGACCCCTAACACTGAGTATCTACTAGCTCTAGCAATTTACTTAGGGGTCCGTTGGTAAGGTCCTATTCAATTTTTGATGGATATGTGAGAAATGTGATATATAGATATTCAGTCAGTCTCTCCTGGAAAGCATGAAATGCATTTTGAAAAAATCCTCTTTTCGGAAGCTTGAATCTTCCACTGGGAATTTCGGATAGCCACCTCCAGTTCCGTTCGTGGAACCCCCCTCCTTGCCTTGCCATTGTTCGAACTAGACGGCCCGATATGAAAGTGGGATATGAAGTCGTGAGAAACATCTGGATCCTTTGAAAACCCAACCTATTTTTGAAAAACAGCTGGATGTCAATTTGGATCCATTTCCCCAAGTAGGGGTGAACATTAAAAATCTGTAAAACCACCACTTAACTTACCATCTTTGCAAAGTTGACAAATGTCGTCTGAGTTTTCTTTTAGTTATCCCGTCTCAATTTTGCTGCTTTTCGCATCCACTCCTTTTTGAAAAGCCAAGAAGACACCACAACATCCGAAGCCAAATGTCCGAACTCTTTTCCAAAAAGCAACACAAAATGTCACAACAACAAAAAACAGAAGCAACCCCTACAGTCTCTTTCAGTAATTAATCCTTTGATGCCTGCTGAATTGATGTTTGTTTCACATCAAAAATCTCTAAACTCCTCAATGCTTGAGCCGCAGAAAATGTTTCCCAAGGAAAAAATTCCCCGTGTTGAAGGTTTTGTTGGATTACCTTCAATTTGATAACTTCTTGGGCAAAAAGTTGCTTTAAAAAAAAAGGAAGAAAAAAAAACTGTTGATGGCCAAAATCCTGCACCACCTGGGATGTAGAAAACCCTGCAAAAGATTGGATATTTATCATATCAGCTGGTGCAGGATTTCTGAACCATCAACAGTATGGCATAACATTCCAACGAATCTTCCCCAACAGCCTCTGGATTCTTCATGTACCAATACATAACTTCTCTCATCTTCTCGCCCGTGGCGCTACGCAACTCCTTCACAGAGAGTTGTGATCATTTCTTTAAAAACATCATGAACCATGAAACTTCATTGGATTCAATGGAGATTTTCGTCATGAGATGTCATTCTCCTGTGGAGGTGTGCGGAGAATATAATTATCGAATCCACCAGCATCATCCATGTTGTACAATGCTGATGAAGTGACCTGAAAACAACTGCCCGAATTCTTGCAGGTCTCGGCAAAAATCCTGCAAGCCTGCATCCTGACAAGAATCCTTCGTTCCAAAAAAGATCAGAAAAGTTCATGAATAAAAAGCTCCAAATTCCAAAGCACGCTCAACTCCTCCCAGGTAAGAAATTTTTAGAAGGTCTGAGATTCGTTGTATCTGAGCTGGCAACGCGCAAGTTGTGAATTGTGGTGTTCAAAGCATCAGAATGGATGTCCTGCACCGGGCTGAACCATCCCGGACCATCCCGGACCATGTCCTTGTCATTTACAAACCCCGAAAATGAGTGAATTCGTCCCCGAACCCAACCAGCATTTTTCAGGGGATATGCTAGTTTTGGGGGAAGTCGAATTTCAATGTTCGTTTTGCCTTTGTCCGATGTCGAAGCAATGACTAAAAGGCATTCAAAACAACATGAAGCATAAAATCCCGGCCTTTTTGTAATTGAAAGGTCTCTTTCTGTGTATCTTCCATCGACCATCCCATCTGAGCTGAGACACAAGCACACCACCCGTGTGTTTACAGTAACATACCGTGTGTGTTTGCGTTTTTTGTCCGTCCAAAAGATATTCCCAACAAAATTCAATGCAGAAACCAGATGATCCAAGCTGCAAATTCCAAGTTGTTTCTCCTACTCACAGGCTAAGGACCACACATTTTCCTGGTAAAACGATTAAAATCATCATCGCCCCAAAGGGCCATCTGCGAAGAAGCTGACCTCAACTTGGCACGATCATGGAGGACTTGTGTGTCTCTGGCTCATCATGATAATCAAGTGAGCAATGTTTGGTTTATATTTTACGGGATCCTTATAAAATGCCTTGTGAAATAAATATCTGAAATAATTCCTGGGAAGTTTATTTCAGTCATCCCCCTTTTTCTCCAACAAAATCAAACCAAAAGCCCCCAAAAAAAATGGTCACTGCTCAATGGCACGACTGTCTCATCGGCTCCCAAGCGGGACTGCTCCATAGGCTTTTGGAGGAACAATCCTGCACACGTGAAGTGGCAGTTGATAAGGATTCCCACCAGGGCCAAAGATCCGAGGCCCAAAACTTAGAATCACTGGAATCCAAAAAAATGACATATGATTCATATGATATATAATTATACAGCTTGTATAATCAAATCACCGTCCGTAAATGAATCACGCAAGTGGATTGATTTGGATCTTTGTTGATCCTTTCATCTTTGCAAAGGAGCGCAAATTCTTTTCTCGAAAAAAACAAATCGAGCGTTCTCCAACTTCCTCCATTCTTTCGGCGTTGTGAAACACTGTTTCCCTTTCCCTGCTCAGAAGACCACTTTGTCGGTCGGATCAATCCAGTTGATGATTTTGTGTCCACGCCTGCAACGGATGTGTCCATGTCCTACAAGGTGGGTCCCCTACCAGTTATAACTGGGTTTATAACTCTTATAACTAGGGTTATAAGAACAGTTAGCCATTTATAAGGCCATTTATAGGGGTTATAACTCCATTTATAACTGGCAGGGGCCCATCTTGTACCTAAAGGCGGCATTGCTAACTTTAGCCAACCACAACCAATTGAAAAGAGTCCATTAAACAGGGATCCAAAATTGTGATACCGCCCTTTTTTTGAAAACAGTATATCCGGAAATCCGTTTTGTGTGAAAAAATATTTCGAATAAAAATTCGCAGCCACCACATATTGAAACTGAGGTGGGAGATTTTGTTTGTGAGAAATGCTGTTGATGGGAAGAAATCCTGCGATCACGAGTTGGGGTTGGTAGTTGAAATCCCACTATTTACGACAAACTATACATCCCTGCTGGTTGGGAATGGGATTTCTGAACGAATCAACAGTAGCTGCAAGCCTGCTATCCACCACCATGTCAACATCAACTCTCTTTGGCATTGGATCTCGCCTCAGACACTCTGGATGACTCTGGATGGTTGGATGCCCGGATGCCATTTGTGCAAAGCCAAAAAACAAATAACAACAACTTGAAACTTCACACCCAAAAAAAAACTAAGCGCCCGCACTTTTCCATCATAGGGAAAGCCGACCTGAGATTTTTTGATCTAAAAATCTTTGGGAAAAGATTGGAAAGTCATTCCAAAGCTCTGGGATGGATGACATCATCTCGACCTCCACTGATTGACGACGCACCTTGGCTTTTTGTTCACAAAAAGTTGACAAAATTTTGCTGAAAAACCCTACAAAATTTCCGCGCAATCACAACAAGGAGCGTCAAACACACTGTTGATGGAAGTAAGAAATCCCAAACAAACTGCACCACCGTTTGGATGGTGTTTAAAAACCTGTCGTAAATAATGGTAGATTTCAAGTGCCTTTCCCTCAACTGGTGAGTTTGCAGGATTTCTGGTTGCCATCAACCGCGGGTTTAACACAATAAAATTAGCCAATTTCATTAACACCAAAGGTGTCCATGCCTTTCGCCAAGATGCCCAATCACTCGTTGAGCGCCATCCTTTGGATTCACCCAAAGCCTGACACATGTGACACATGCTTCCATCCAGATGCTTCCAAGGAACGCTGGGAGCACCCTCCCTGAAAGCTAACAGCCACTTAACCCTTGAAAATAGGCAAACTTGCTCCCAAGGAAAAAAGATCGGCGATCGTATTCCAACCATCCCCTTTTTTTTTGGTGTATAACTTGCGCAAGTTGGTTAGTTTCAGGGATGGTTTTTGGTGTAAACTTGCGCAAGTTGGTTAGTTTCAGGGAGGGTTTTTGGTGTAAACTTGCGCAAGTTGGTTAGTTTCAGGGAGGGTTTTTGGTGTTTAATGTGCGCAAGTTGGTTTCAGGGAGGGTTTTTGGCTTGCTTGTTTTGTTCCTCCACATTCCCTGAAGGCCGTTCGGGCCTCATCATCACTTTCTGGATCATCTTCATCTCCAAGTTGATCCCAACCTTTTCAGCTCATGCTTCGTTTTTTCCCATCTAAATGTGACCTATGGATTGCAGACCAGAAAAAGAAAAAAAACAATCAACAAAGGAAGTTGTTTTTGAAGTGCTGATAATGATGCAGATAAGGACACTAAGGACATAAAAAAATGCGGGCCTACCCACTTGGCATATGCTTCCTCCTTCTTCCGAAGAACCTCTGCCTATCAAAATCAGAGGCGATGTTTTCGTTGGTGAAAAGGTTGGTCACCTTGCCAGCATTGCCTCCCGAGTCTGTTGCTTCTCTTTCAACTTGGTCAAGCCACTCCTGCAGGTTTGACAGCTACCTGATGATGCTTCAGAAGAAATCCCAAAACAAACTGCACCACCGTTTGGATGGTGTTTAAAAACCTGTCGTAAATACTGGTAGACTTCAACTACCTTTCCCTCAACTGGTGAGTTTGCAGGATTTCTGGTTGCCATCAACAGTATGATATGATTCTGACATGGAGTCACGAAGCCTGAAACAACCTTGAATTTTTGAATAAGACTATTCCTGCAGGTGTGCACACATGAGACTTTCTCGACATCCCCACCTTCAACATGATGAATTAGAAAATCCTGTCACTTGACCATTCCTAACCCTTTGACCATCTCCTGGTGAGGTATTGATTTGTTGCCCATTCCTGCAGGTTGCCAAGTCAAAAAGAGTTTTGGGAAAAATGATCAGGAGATTGAGACAACCAGTCCTGCACAACTTTCGCCACCGTCTTCTCTCTCAAACGGTACCTAGCAAATTAAGATTCCCCCTGGCCTTGGAATCATGCAAATCAGGGGGGTTTTCAATAAATTCTCCAGCCAGGCCTCTTTGCAATCCGAGAGATTGTAAAGCGTGCAGGATCCTGATTCATCATGAACCAAAGGGTTTCCTGCTAGGTTTCCATGGGAAATTAACACAAACCCAAGAAAAAAAACAGCCGAAATTCCAACTCATCCCCTCTCAACCAACGAAAAAAGGGTGGGAAACTTTCCACCACCCGGAACCCACCAACCCACCGGGTTCATCAACCCCTCCAGGTGCCGGACTAGATTATGGAGAAACCAAATATATTCTCGGAAGTATGGATCCAACCTCCGATATCCAGGCACCTTGCCGTTGCCACCGGTTTTTGGAGTTTCCGTCGGAGGTTTCCGAGGCTTGGACCAACCACCCAAGGGTCACTTTCTTTTGGTCCATTAATTTGGGGATATATATGTCGGGGTAAAGCCCACCTTATGAAAAAAATTGGATTTCGGAATACGTATTGGAAAATTCAAGGGGGTAGAATTGTATAGCTCAAAACCCTGGATCCTATGGGGTTGATGAGTTTTGACCCGCAGCAATCCATCAAGAAAAATCGAAGTCATGGGAGTTCATAGACCCCCGCCCGCACATATCATATTTCACATATCAGAATCTGAGAACACGAAAAAAAAACTGCCTTGATAGGGAAAGCGCGCTCGATAATTCGATCAAAACCACGATCTCGGTTGTAATCATAGTTCTCTGCCTCAATGAAACATCTGAAGGTTTCTTCTGCTGCATCCATTTCGCTGCAAAAAAAGGTGTCTTCCCTTTTTCAAATGAAATTTTCACTTCACGAGATTCTCGAGTTTTGGAGTAACAAAAAAATGGCCCAACTCCGAAACTCCCCTCCAAGGTGCAGTGTCCAGGCTGGGAAAGCGTAAGCCAGCATAGTCAGAGTAGACTGCTTCCTGTAACAACAACATGGGTGTTGAAAGGATTTGAAAGGTAAAGAATTGGTCAAAAAATGTGGACATCTTCAAGAGAACTGAGATGTTTAAGGGTTACCATGTGCTTTTTTTCTTTCCTCGAAAAAACACCCCAACAATCAAGCCCTGAATGGAGTCACGTCACTTTTAGTTTTTGTTCATCAACCTCTAAGTCTCGGAATAATTGGCCTTGGATGCCTTTTCTTCTGGACCAGCTCGTACTTTTGGACCACTTTGACCCTCCCTGGCAGCCTGGAATTAAAAAAAATACCAGCACAATACCCGGGGTAAACGAATCCGATCCGGCGAGAAAAAAAAACTGAAACAAATGGATTGGGGTTGGGTTCGATGAAATTGCCCGAATATTGGGGCAATTTTGGTATTTTCAGAGGCAAAATTGCTGTGAGTTTCAGTTGAGGGTTTGTTTGAGCTTCAAGACGTCGGTTTTTTTTGTTTAACAAAAGTGTTTCACGGCAACGTGGAAAAAACACGAAAAGAAATGGAAAAGGTGAAGAAAAAAAAATCAAGTTCTCGATATCTGTGATACATGACCTCACTAAATTGCAAATTGGAGATACCTTGAAGGAATGAGAATGAACATGACCTCATGTATCTGCACATTGATCTATACGTTAATATACCCCTGTATACATATTATACATGTATATTCATGCATATCAGTGCAAATATCATTAAATGTGTATATATCCACAACATTTAGTCATCACAAATATGTTCACAGATTTTTTTCAGTCGAAGCATTGCTGCGCCTTCTTTGCTGCTTGTTCATCCTGAGGTTCCATCCGAACACTTCGTGCGTTCTGTTCTGTATTTTTTGTTCGGATCCGTGGATCGTTGACCTTCAAAACTTGAGATAAAATCCAGCCGGCAGTTCAGGCCTGTCGCACAGCCAGGCGAAAACGATAGGGTGCACCTGGCAGACTCTGACGAATCTGAAAATTCGCTCACTAAAATCTAAAGCGACACCGAGAAATATGTAACGAAATGCGAAAGGTAAAGCAACAATCTATCAACTCTCAACAATTGTGATATATCTTGCTGACAAATTTAACTTTCCTTCTTCAAACATGCATAGTTTGCAGCTTGTCGTTCCAATCAACTAGCTCACCAAACATCTTTTTGATGCAATCTAAAGTTGCGCTTTGGCCAAAGTTGTTTTGCTTGTACCAAGCTGCACAAACACAAGCTGTTCCGTCCACACAGGGGTTTTTCAGCTACCTTCACGGGGATTTTCCTTCTATGTGACTGACTGCACTAATCATAACTAGGCAAAACTGGCAGGGAAACCCTAAAGACTTCAGGTTGAGAACGTTTAGTGAGTTACATGAACAAAAACACCACCAAATTAAAAGGGGGGTATATAAGGGTATAAGGGACGATCCTAAAGATTTGCCAAGATAAATGATGATAAGAGATGAAGTTACCCAAGGTGCAAAGATGTCGCAACTGTGGCCAGCATCCCCAGTGAAATGTCATCTCATCACAAGCCAGCAGTGCGTCCAATTGGTGACCATAAATGGGAAAGATCTTCATCTTTCCGGTGGTGGACCTAGCCGTGAAAGTCACGTTGAATTGAATCAAAAACAATTCTCCAGTTTCCAATGCAAACGCATATAATCGCCATGTGAATCGTTAAACCAGTGAACTGACTGTACGAAATAAAACTACTATGCCGATTCAAACAGAGTAGTTTGTTTTAAACAGTTCATTGAATGTAATAACAATGCATTACCCCCCCCCGCCCCCCCGAAGTTTCACATAGCCCGTGAAAAATGATGATTGGAAGACTACTTTCCTATTGGGTTTGGGTAACTTTTCAGGGGCGAGCTGTTAAACTTCGGGAGCGTAGTTGACAAATCTATGCTATCCCACAGCGGTCCCACCCCGCGGTTTTTTCAATCTGTTGCCTTCTTTTTAGCCATGTGATTTTCCAGCTCTTTCATGATTCCATCATCCTGGGGCGGAAAGATGGGCTGTCAGCTGTCAGGCAAAATGCTTGCAAAATGTATATTCAAGATGCCAAATTACAGTACATCATCACCAAATAGACTCAGTATACTGCAGGATCCTGAAAATGAAAATGAATCACGTTGAATTACTCAAAGTAAGGTGCTTATGTTCCTCCGATACTCCAACATCACCTTTTGTGTACAAAGAGGATTCAGGTCGCCATAGCAATGACTATGATTACCTGCAATACAACAAAACACAGCAATCTTGCTCCAGCCTTATAGTTGCCACCCCTGCGCAAAAGTTTCAGGGTCCAGCTGGTGGCAGCTAGGAAACCCTGAAGTGATTTGTTGTTGCCTAGAACATATGTTTAGGCATTCATACTATCTATTTATAGATAGGGCAAAAAAGTATATGAACTATATGAATACATAAATTGCCTATTACTATTGTTGTTCAAAAATGCTTCAGAAAACAAGAACCATTCTAAAGGCAGGATTCTGCCAACAACTCCCGAGGCGACAAGGCACGATGCGAAGTGTCTTGAAAGATGTGGCAGCAATAGATGGAACCTCAGTTCTTGGGGGGTTTTGAAAGGGTTGGACATGAACAACTCGTTGGTGGTTTTGAACCAACCCATTTGGAAAATATCCTATTCGTCAACTTTGGAAAATCTTCCCCAGAAATCAGGGCTTAAAATTCAAAAAAAATGTTTGAGTTGCCAAAAACCACCTAGACAAAAATTGGATGGAATACTTGGCATCAACGACATTGCACCATTTTGCTAAGGACGACCTGACCTTTGAAGCTTCTTCATCCCACAAAGCTGATGCATCGGGTCGTCGTCGCTTTTTTTTTAAACCGCCATTGCGCACAGCATTGGCGTAGCAGAACGCATGGTTTGGAAGGCTGCTGTCTACCTATATATCTACCTCCGATATCGATGACGCAAATTGATGTCTCTAATGTCCGTAGAAGTTGAGTTTTCATCGAAAAAAGTCTTGTGAAAAGCTGGTTATTTCTATTCCTTAATTTTTGTTCTCCACATGGAGCAGCAAAGTTATGATCTGTATTTTCCTTGTCATCCAAGATGGCTCACCGAAAAAAAAAAAAGTGATGATCATAGGCGTTTTGCAGGTTTACCGGAAAAACATGGCAGTTTTTGTTGCTTAAAAAGATAGGAAGAGACGACGGCAATTAGCAGTCCTGGTCAATTGATTCTTCTTCCATCCTCGCTGCAAATGTTTGCTCAGGTTCTGCAGGTGCCTGAGGTAAACAGCAGTTTTTGGGACAAAAAAAAAGATATGTCTTTCCTTTACAATTCATACCTGGAACTCTAAACAACTACATTTAAATTAAATGCGTGGAAATGGTGATTTCCAAGTTTCCAAGCACATTTCCCAAGTATATAAACGTTTGGTTCATCATCCAATTGATAGACAACCATTAAAAACTGCTTGTTTTGGAGTTCCAGGTACATATGTTTACCTTGCATAAGAAAACAGCACTTTAAAAAGGTTGTGGATTCAAAAACTTGTAAAATACGACAAGCTTCGTTTTCACCCAAGACACGCTCCAAAAAGGCTCAGATTCTTGGGCATGGTGACCTGCCATTCAAACAGCAGGAAATCTCCGGCAGTCAGTCCGAGGCCGGGACCCCTGTCCGTCGGATCCGCCTTGGATTGTAGGTCACACACCCAAGGGATGTGTTTCGAAATTGCCCCCCTTCCCGTCGCCACCCTGCGCCCCCCGCCGTTTCAAACGGCTGAAAAATGTTGCAACCAAGGCATGAAAGTCAAGAACCGCCATTCACAACTGATTCAGTAACTCTTCTGCGAAGTGGCTATTGAAAAAGCGTCCAAACCAGAGAAAAATGAACCATCCCAAGCAACACACCTTTTTGAAGCTGCCGGGTGCTTCACAACTTCATGTCTTTAATATAAACTGCCTTTAACCGGGAGGTAACGGAACCTCCAAAACGGTTTCCACATCTCAGTGGCTATGCAACTTGGAAAACGCTTTCCCAGCTCGCCGGCTTTTTCAGGAAGACGACTTTGTAAACAAAGCCGGCGAAGCCAGGAAGGTTCCAACGGAAGTCACGGTGAGGGAACTCCAAGACCTACTCGGAATTGACTAATATATGTGGACATATCAGATTCATCTTTGGATTACCCTCCAGGGAACTAATAATTCACATATCCCACCTTTCACGGGAAACTTCGAAAAATAATCATGTTCAAAAGTGCCGGCTTCTATGGGATATGGGACAGTTCCCAGGAGGGTAGTGGAACGACCCAAACAAAAATGAACACATATTAGCAACAACCCTTGGCCCTCATCAAAAATTCTCCACTGTGGAATTTTAAGGACCTAAAAAGAGTTGTCGATTCTGACAATCTATCCAAACCCTTGACACTATGTACCTAGCTTTTTGCTCTTAGGGTCCTCGTCGGTCCTCATTCCCCATATCTAAATGAAATCTTGGTTTTGCGGTGTTCAAAGCATTCGGCTTTGGCTTTGAAAGACTGCATCACCTTTAAACAAGGAAACTCTCAGTGGCAATTCTCCAACTCGTTTGCCACCCTGCTCAGTCACAATGATAGTATCTGAAAGACCAATCGGTCCAGAAGGCTCGTCGTATTTCTGGAACCATGGGATGAAGTGGAAGACCATGCCTGCCTGATCGTAACAAAACACCGGGGAGACTTTTCACAACTGTTGATGGTTCAGAATCCGGCGATCACCACCTGGGATGCATGAAACCCATCGTAAGTAATGGGATAAACTATCGACCCAACTGGTGCAAGATTTTCTTCCATGAACAGTAGTTATGCTTCAATGACTTCCCAAATCTTTAGGGAAAGAAACCCAGTGGATATGATTGTAGTCGACAAGAAACCACCAGGTTTCTTGCATCTACAACTCGTGCATTTGTCCGTGCGCGGTATGATGAAAGAGTGATACTTCCCTCCATGAGTATGTGCAAGTGCGATATCATATCGACCTCACTGAATTCGCTTCCTGCCTTCAGCCGTTCCCCAAGACTTCTCTAGGCATAAACATCGCGGATGTATTCATAGAGAATTGTACATCAACAATGAGCTCAATTGGTTGTGTTGAAAAAGTCATGTTTGTGCCTTTAGGGCCTTGTTCAGAACATCCTTGAGATCTTGAGCTTTGTTTTAGAAAAAAAATAAGTCTTTGGGTTCACCTTTTTTTCCAGGATTCCAGCCAGTCACCACCAGGATGACCACATTTAAAAAGGTGCGGGAGATCCTCCCTATGTTATAAAACCTTTCTTTCCCACCATTGCAACCTGGGTAAACCCAACCCAGGGGGGGGTTTAGATCCAACCCAGGAGGGCTGAGCTGGTGGCCTTCAACTCACCATCATTGTGACCCACCAGGGAAAAATCAGCATCTCCCCAACCAGCATGACCCGCAGGTTGCGTGGAAGTTGATCCTGTAGAGTAAGCCAAGCGCCTGGGTTCCACCATTTGTACCGCATGAAGATTGTCAATTAAAGGCCCGAAAAAACCAACACTTTCTTGCCAAATCAGGATCGCTAGCCAACAGATCTCTGAATCTATTCCGAAAACACCATTACAAAATGATGGTTTTCTCAGAATCGACCAGTCTAGTTATAGTTGTAAGTTTACAAGTAAATGCAACCCAGGGATCGCTGCCATGGAAAGACCAAAGTGGTTTTGCATCATGATTTTACGTCCAACTGCATCAATATCTTTGGCTATGGCTCCAGGAATCATCATAGGAAGACAAACCTGGCGGCAGGAAGTTATGCTTCGGAGGAGTTCTCGGATCCACATCAAGGGTTATGGATCCGAGTTATGGTATGTCACACCCCCTTTAGATGGCCGACCTTCTAAATGGGTTTTTTCTATTGGGGCAAATTTGTTTTTTGTTCACCCCAAAAAAAAAAGTGGAGGTCATTTTTCACCCTAGAACTGGGTTTTCGAGCCCAACTTGTGGCCCGAACAACCTCAAAGGTCTTCTGAATAAGTCGTTCTGCTTCCAAAAGCCAAGCTGGTGCATCACTCTCCTGGTTTCGGCAGACTTTTTTTGTTGAGTTTGTGGTAGTTGTAGGTGAATTTGAATTTTTGAAACACAGAGAATGACCCTTCAAATTCAATTCATGATCACTGAGAATTCTACCTTGAGGATTCAATCGTCACCACCAGGATGACGACTTACATTTTGAGGCACAGGAATCCCAACAAACAAACCTTCATTTGCCACGATTGAATCCTACTTCAATGTCCCGTTGGAAGCTAGTTAAAAGGTTAGAATCAGTGGGTTATACCCCCCAACATACCCTATGTAAGAAGTAGCTTATAACCCATTTACCCCAACTTCCGTCCAGGAACATCCCTCCCGAGGATCCAACTGACAGTTTCAGCCTTCCCTCTCCTCAGGCTTCAAAATGTAAGCCGTGCGCATCAAAGGCGCATGATGTCCAAATTTGCAGGCAGAAAGCTCCAAAAACACCAGGCCTCCAGGACGACATTCCTTCAGGGACCCGAAGGTTTTGATAGAAAAATCCTACCAAAAAACTCATGTTTTTAACGCAAAGGGTGGGTGGATGTTTGAAAAAGAAACCATGTCTTCTAAAATAAAATCTCAATTTAGAAAAATATCGCGCTATTTACCCTGAATTTCAGCTGTCCTCTCCAACCATCCAGGAGCCATGTCCACTAGGATCAGTACTGCGAATGATCGGCATATATCCAGGCACCTAAGTGCCACATTGCACAAAGGCGCAATCTCCAGAATCCACCACTTGGAGGATCATCCTAGTTAGTAAGCGGTTAGTAACCGTGGTTAGTAAATCCCCTAAGGATCGGGCAACGTTCCCCTTACAAATGGCTTAAAAATGGCTTATTTTTCTCGTAGCCACTTACATCCAGTTGGTTAGAAAACCCCAATGTTCTTCCAAGGCAATGGCCCAAAAAAAATATTTAAAAAACGCCGATGGAGGATTTGGTCGGATCTGAGATGCACACCTCGCTTCCCAAAGAGATTAAAGCATTGTAGCTATCTTTATGGAGTGTGCTCAAGAGGACACCTGGCACACAGCACAAGACACCCGCAATCCGAAGACATACCAACATCACTTTACTGATGAACACAATCTGAATAGCAAAAATTTCAACATGTCAAAGATAACCTTTGGGCCTAAAGCTCTTCACATGCTGAAAAACCCTCATTCGCGCCTGGCTTCACGAGATCCAAACCAGCTTGTAAGGCAGCCTCCGAAATTCGTGAAGCATCTTTGATCCGAGCCTCCCAAGCATCACAAGTAGTGTCTTTGGGCCGCCGATGATCGTGGTTTGTCAGCAAATGCTGTGAAAAAAGATCCCTAAAGAAATCATGGTGGTTCATACT